>CM045453.1:36614926-36723032 GCA_024666655.1 Dascyllus trimaculatus
CACTGTGTGTTTTGACAAGGCTGTGAGACGACCTAGTAGCCTAGTAGCCAAGAGCACTTATCAACTACCAACATCCACATAAACAAGGGAAGCAACAGGTGCTAAGAGGAGGCCAACGCAACAAGAACACCAAACAAACCGCTGTCAGCACCCGAGGCTACGTCACTCTTCCATACATCAGGGGAACCACAGATCGTATCCAATGGACAATGAAGAGATATGGCATCAAACTCTGACAGCTACGAGAATAAAATACAACCCGACGACAGGTGCAGTATCATACATGAAATTCAGTACCACTCATGCAACAACTCTTACATCGGATAAACAGGCAGGTGCTTCAGAATACGTAAAAATGAACATGAAAAGAGCGAGAAAGAAACCAGAAAACCACACACCAGAACAGAGAAAGCCAAAACCGAACAAGAAGACCTGAAATCAGCAACAGCCGATCGCTGCTGGAGGGAGAACCATGTCATCACCTGGGAAGAAGCCAGAGTCACTTGCACCGAAGAAAACCGGTTCTGACGTTGGATAATGGAGGCGGTGGAAATCAGGAACCGTGCCCCCAGGATGAAGAACAGAGATGAGGGAGGCTGCAACCTGTCCCACACCTGGAGTGCCATCTTGGAGGGGGGGCGATCTGACAGCAGGAGGCGTGGTCGACCTATCAGGTTAGACAGGTCGACCACGCCTCGGTAACATCAGCTGATAGGAACATCATCCCCAACATTCTGAGGAAGAAGAGATCCATCGAAACTTTTAAAAGGTGTTTAAAAACTTTAACTCCTCACTGCCTGATTATATGAATGAAACAAAGCTAATTTGTCCAATGGAAGGCAAAATGAACTCCTTTACTCTACTAGGCTTCCTGTTGCGGTACTTTGAGCGTTCAAGAAGACTACAGAGGGTCGTTAGACTCTGTCTGATCCTTCCCTCCTTGTCGGGTATAATTAATAATGTGTCGTTGATCCTGCTTCTGTCTGATGCTGCAGGTATTTAATAAACTCAGAGGACAGATTCCTACAAACAGCTGGAAGCAGCAACAGAAGCTTCAGCTCTCACTCACATTTTGTCAAAACCTTGAAAAGTTCATAGCTGGTGAGTCTCTCTGATCTAACCTGTTGATAACTACGACTTCATCCTGGTAACGTTTTGCTTTTAAGGACCTTCCGGCTGTAATGGCTGTGTGAATGCAGATACACTGATTTTGAGTCTAATGTATGCACCTCTGTCAACTAAAGGAATGCCAACTTACTCTTTTGCACCCTCTCTGGTGGCTTTGGACCAATGTTAGTCCTTAAATGGAGGGAAACAATTATTCCATACAACTTGAAGTACATTTGAATCTTGCCTTTCCATTAATGTGACTGAATGCTCTCCAGACTTGTGCCAAGTTAAAAGTCTGTCGGTTTGCTGTCATGACTTTTATGGCAAAGTTACCAGGGTGCTCTTTCTATGGTGGCCCAGAAGGGTCAACGCAACTGCAAAGGCCACACTGGAAGTTCATCCATGGAGCAGCAGCGTTTTACTTACATCTCGTTAAACTCTCCTGTAATCAAAATAGTCCACTGTGCACTTCCATTGTTGCTTTTGCTGTTGCATTGACCCTTCTGGGCCACCGTATCTTTCAGACGAGAAGCCGGAACGTTCAGATGCCGTCAAATGAACAGTAGAGTGCACGTTTGAAAGGGGCTCAATAGTTAAAGCCACAGAGCAGTTTGACTCCTTTCTCCTGTCTCAGCAGCACATTTAACAATAGAACTCAGCAGACAGAAATATTAGATCACAGCAATCAGTCTCTCTCATTGTTGCTCATCTTCCGCAAACTAATTACAGCCGACAGTCTAATTTTTCACGTTTTCTTTTTTGCGTTCGCTCACAAAGGACGCCGTGAATGCGGCAGAACAGCCGAGACGAATGAGACAGGGACTGTCAGAGGAGCTGGAGGAGGCGGTGAAGCCCACGGGCGTTTTCTATCACAAGGACGAGGAAGTGAGTCGAGGAGGGGGGAGGAGAGTGATGGAGGAAAGAGGGAGCCGGGAAGGATGAAGTGGAGAGATGGAACAGGAGCAGGCGGAGCTCGGCCTCCACTTCAGCGTCTTTTACTGACAGTCGATGTTTCCAGTTAGGACCGATCAGGAGGCGTTCACTTCCACATGGACACTCAGACAAATGGCTCATCACTTATTCTCTCTTTACTGACTGTCGCTGTTCTACTGGAAGCTCTAAAACATGTTATTTAAGCGTGGTAATTTAACTGGTCTGCTGACAGACTGTGCTGAAACATAACTCTAAGATTCCATCAGGTATCTGATATCTTCAGCACAAATTAAACCTTAATCCTGTCGACTGCGGCGCCCCAAGAGGGAATCTTTGACAAGTGCTTCAGTCTCTTTTCCTAATTCTTCATGACTCCGTCAATCAGTTTGTTCCTAGTGGCTTCATATCATTGTATACTATGTCTGTTTTAATGAGTTTTTTCCAATAAAATACCCATATACTGTGGTCCTGGGGGAGCCCTATCAAACATATCAAGTATCTGCCGATGAAGTTTTAATAGATGGAACTATTTATTGAGTCCGTGTGTGCCGGGGGTCCTAATTTAAAGCATCACACACTGTCATGGGGGCAGAGGCACGCTGTCAGTCGTAGATAGAACTAATGTGGATTGTACTTTAGATGAAAGCTGTAATTATTAACTATTAATGAGGAGTTATTTCCACAGTATACAGACTAACTGTCGCTTTCCTAAAATATTCTTGATCTTTGTTTGTTTTAAGGTGGTATTACATAAATACAGTTTAATTGTTTTAGAAGAAATGAGTCTAGAATTTGCTGCGATGATCGTTCCTTACCCTGGTCAGCACTCCTCGTATGTTAAATGTTAGATGGATTTACAGACTGAGAGTTGGTTTCCAGGTTATTCACTTCTGTCTGAACACTGGCAGGATAACCAGGGCTTTTAAAACTCTTGTTCTGCCTCTCAGACTGACTCAGAATAGATGCACCGCGGGGCTCAGTGGGGCGCAGGATAGAATGGATGAATATTGGTCCATAAATAAAGTGAAAAGTGCACCTCTGTGGGGTATACCAGTGTGTGTGAGGCATGTTTGAAAGGTTGAAAACTGACCTTTGATCAGTTTTTAATATTGATGGAACAGCACGGAGCGCTGGCAGGCCTCTGGGAGCTTCAGCTGGCGTCGGCTGAAACCAAATGGCATTCCTTCTGTGATTTGAGGCGCAAAAGGTCCGCTGTTACACAACCAGATGAATAATCAAGTTCACGGCAAAAGGCGTGCACCGCTGTGTGGCAGGACCTGTATATGGAAAGCAGATGTCCTGGTCATTTGGCAGAGAAGGAGGTCCTCTAACGATGCAGCATTCAGTTCTCAAGTCAGTTTTATTCATACCATGAGCTACATATTAGGGGGAAGACTTTACAATAATACACACCGATCAGGCCTAACATCATGACCACCTGCCTGATACTGTGTTGGTCCCCCTTATGTGGTCCAGAATGCTCTGAACCATTGGACCAGAGGACCTCTCAGGGGGTCCTATGGGGTCTGGAACCACTGGATCCTTTGGCTACTCTGGCTTGTGCAGTGGGGCCTCTGTCAATCCAACTGGTTCCACTGCATCCTGTTGATGCTTGATCAGAATGGGCTGTAGGAAGTCTGGAGGTCACATCAACATGTTGGACCATTGTCATGTTCCTCCACATGTTCCTGATTGGTTGGTGTTGTTGCCATGTGGTGGGGTGCGTTTAAAATCCAAGGTTCTCCATCAGAACACCTCATAGTACCAATATGATCCATGTTATTCACTTCACCTGTCAGGGGTCAGGATGGTGGAGCAGATCGGTGGATGATGGAGAAAAATCCAGCAGCTCCAAAGACCCCCCTTCATCAAGTTGTTTGAGGGAAGAAAAGAGTAAGAGAAACCACCAGAACCAGGTTCAGAGAGGGCGGCTATCTGTCCCTCCTGGTTGGGCTGAGGGTAAAGGAGAGGAGACCTGGATAGCAGATCAACGTCAGACATCAGAGACCAGAAATCACTGAGTAGATTGGTCAGCACCAGTGACTACGTATCAGAAATGTGGAGCCATTTTGTAGTGAAGATTAAGCGCTAATCATTTATGCACTTGATAGCGGTTGATTTAAATGATCGGCACATGGCAGTTTCTTCATGAGTGCCATGTGTCATGAACATTTCAATGTTTAATCGTACATTTGATTGGATTTGGTCCACTGAAAACCTTCCTTGTCTCATATATTATTTCATTTTGTGTCTCCATCTACTGCATTTCCCTTCTGTCACTAAAGCACTATAGGAACTTTGTCCAAGACCTTCCTTAAATGGAATTTTATAAAAGCTGAAGGCCACTTTTTTTTTGGGTTTGTACCAACTGAAATGTTCCAGTGCTAAAAAAACTTCCCTTTCACATTTATCTTTCAGTTTGTTTCCTTCAGTTATGTCTGACGTTGCATTCAAGTTACAGTTAATCCAACTTTATTTAATTTCCTTTTACATCTCTGTATTGTTAAGGTCCATAATGAGTAAATCACCATCCCTGTGGTGAGCTTCGATGAAGGGAGCGTCACCATTTAGGGTTAATTTGCAACCTCTGGCCCTGAACAGCTTGTCATCACTGAGGAGAAAAAGAATTCCTAAGTTTCTCAAAATATCTTACAAGAAAATATCAGGTTGGCCGTCTGCCAGGCGAGGCTCTGCTGGATGATGCAGCAGGACAGTGACCCTAAACATCAAAGTAAATCTGCCACAGAATGACTTCAAAAAAAAAAAAGAGAAATCCCATCTTTTCACTGGACCGGTGAGACCCAGACCTTAACTCTGCTGCTGAGGAGTGACCTCGAGAGAGCCGTTCAGACCAGACATGCTAAGAATAAGGCTCGGCTGAAACATTTCGGTTTGGAAGAACGATCAAAAATTCCTCCTGAATGTTGCACTGATCAGGTCCGAGCTCCTGGAGAAGCTTGTTTAAAGTTGCAAAAGAGGAAAAGATCCAAGGCAGTCTCCTGGCAGAGAAATTGAGAAGCCTTTCTTCAGATGGCTATTTCATGATGAAACTCTGAAGAAGAAAAAAAAAGCATAGACGGTGCTTGTACATGTTAAAATAGAGCTGGGTTGCAAGCCGAGTGTAGTCCAGCGCACGCAGCATTCCCCTTTCAGCGGATGCAGGATCACTGCAAACACCTGAGCCAGAAGCCGGTAAATGCACACAGGATTCTTTCTCTCCTGTAGTTTTAAAGTTGGCAAAGGAAGTTGGATCAGTTTGCGGAGTCTGTGTGTGTGTGTGTGTGTTCAGGTACAGTTGGTTGTGTGTTACAGGTTTAAGCATGTCGTGTCTGTAGATGAAGATCACGTAACTAAGATCTGATTCTTCCCTTCAGAGCTGTCGGAGTCTAAACTTAACAGGACCTCCACAAAATGTTGGCAGATAGAAAGACAGCAGGGTCGTACGGACTGTTGGGGAGACACTGAGGCCTTTTGGTTCAGCCTGGGCTTTCCTTATTCCTTATTGTTGAAGCCTCTTTTGTTTCCCGCACAGCGGCGCCACCCAGAACAGCAGAGTCAACCGTTCTACAGCATATTGACTTTACTTCCAAACTTGCGATGCAGCAGAGCGGCCTTGTGGTGGAGGACAGAAAAAAGAAATGTGAACAGAGAGGAAGCGCAAGAGAAACACAGAAGGCAAAAGTGATGCAGCTGGTCTGATTGATTTCCTCTCTGCCGTCTACTTTTGTAATTGCATGTCAGCATTAATGATGCTCTTCAGACTGTAAGTAGCTTAACCCTAAACGGTTTGCTGATAGTGGAGCGGTAACAAAAGAAACACGGGGATCGATCAGCAGTTCGGCGTAGGAGATAGCTGACGGTGCAAAGGCAGCGTCGTGTCTGCAGGAATCACAAGTGTCCAGCCCGTCAGCCGGAGGAGTTAAAGCCTTAGCCCTGACCCAGATGCAGCGTCATACAGTACATGTGGCTGACACGCTTCATAATAGTAAGATTACTGCAGAGCTGATGGTTCCTAATGGCTTTGTAGTTTGTTATTGCATACATAATAAAATTAATCATAATTTCATGGCTCCTTCTCAGAGATGATTTCTGGGATCATGTCGGATCAAGTCATCAGGGATGGGGTTTGACGGCATGGGGTTAGCATTTATCAGCCACACTTCTGAAACCATTGGACTTTCTACCGTGCTAATGGGTTGCAGGGTTTCGATCACATACCTCTAGGGATGGCCCAAGCCCAGTTCTAAAGCAGGAATTGGTGCCGATCACTGCAGTCTCCAGCTGATTGGTTTCAGAAGCCCAATCCTTTGTTTACTCTTGTTGTCATTTGTTGTGGACGTGATCTAAAAGGCAAAATGTCGATTTCTAATGCCACTGGAGTAGAAGAACGCTGCTTTCATGCTGGCTGGGGGTCATTAAGCCTCACAGAAGACTTTGTCATGGTGCCCACCTTCTCTGGTTGCCAGAGTATTAAACAGTAAGGGCCTCCACCTGGTGGCACAACCAGGTAGTACAGCCAATCTACAATACTTGAGCTGTGTATTATCAAGAAAAATGCTATCGGATGTCAACAGATACTGAATATTAAACGACTCTGATTGGATCAAGAGCAGAAACCTAATCTTAGTTGGGACATCCATAATACATTTCAACTAACTAAGCTGGAAAACAAATGAAACGACTATACACGACCCAGTCCCACAAACAGTGCTACAGAATGACACCAAAAAGAAAAGAGCACGCATGCTAACGACTTCTACCTGCCATCAGACATCAGGCTGTATCTGCCTCTTAGTTATTAAGTGGAGATATGTCTCGGCTGTGTTGCACAGATTGACATGTCATGTTTGACTGAGTCAAACAGTGTCAGCTCCACAATGTGCTCGTGTCCTCTATAGCTGAATGCCAGATGGATGTGGCGAGCTTCAAGCTGTCGAGGTTGTCATCTTTGTGAACAGCTGGTGTCATGTCAACAACAATTCAACCAATACAATCTGTTCCCCTCTTACTGAACAGCAGAGGATCTGAGGGACTCTGAGGTTTTGTTGTTGCTCTTTACATTTTTTTGAAGATACCTGCTGCTCAGCTGAACTGCCTTAATAAAGGGCATTTATGAGGGTGTGTAAAAGTAACACGTATTCCACAGTTGGCAGCATGTAGCAGAACACATAACCCTACATGATCAGTGTTTGTACAGATGTCTTTGTGCTCACAGAAATGGACTTTGTTCTGGGATTTGCTTTTGCACTGATTAAAATGAGCAAACATGAAGCTGCACAAAGGGGACTGAAGATAAGGACTGTAAAGGGAAAATGAGGATAAAGTGAAACTTAACTTTGAGCAACGACGCAGTGGAATAATTCATCAGTGGTGGAGCAGCAGGTTCAGGTGTTGCTACATGAGAAATTGTGTTTGCATGGCCATTTGATTGATTAGTGCCAATCAGTGCAGTACAATCTAACTATCCCTGTGCTTTTATAATGCAACAATAGCATAATTACAGCTTCCAAGATCCGAACATTAGCACAGATTTACTCGCTGTATGTTGAGTAACATGGAAGCCTGCAGGTAAAGGTCTAATCTCCCATTCTCATGTAGGCTCCTTATAATGATTTCACCCACCAGTGAAGGGAGTCACATGCACATATTTCCTAACACAGAGATGATGAGCAGCATTACGTGGAGGGGATGATGCAGCCCACAGAGCATTAACTGGGTCTTTAGGAAAATGGAGTGTGGAGAACGATCCTCACAGCCTTAATGGACGTGGTTTGTTTTACAAAGGCAAAAGGACATTTCAGTTTCCTCGTCTTGTAAGCAGCTCAGGAGCACACTTCAAGGATTGTGTCTGGGTCGGTAAAACAGACAGAGCAGAAGTAGAAATTAAAATCAGCTGAACTGCTTTACATGCAGTACATGTCAAGTATCAAACACACCTTTAGCTCGCCAAAAGAAAGTTTAATAAGCAGTTTAATCAACACAGTTTTTAATTCAGCATTGGTTTTGTTTATTTCACATCTCACAATCCTGATTCATAAATAAGTCTTGTTTTCACTACAAGCTACAGTTTAAATAGAATAGAATAGAATGTGATGCTTGAAAGCTCCGAGTTAATTCATTAATCACAAATAGCATTCGTAGTTTCTAAATATCACAGTGAAAGGACCTTTTATTTTTAAAAAGAGAAAAAAGAGAAATAATGCTTTTATTTCTCTAAAACACGAGTTCATCCTTATTCAATTTCATGTTCTCTAAAGGTTATGTTCTGACATTTCTGGCTGAAAGGCATTACAGAGCACAACTAACTGTACAACAAACCCTGAAAGAGCCAATTCAGTCTTTTTTTTAGCTTCACATAAAATGTATTCATGATAAGTTTTCTGTACCAGAGGTGTGGATCAGTTATCGACACAGGATTTTACCTTGATGAAAAGTCTGAGTAAACCCAGTTATTTCCATGTCAGGTAAAAATCGAATCTAGTTTTAGTTATAGTTTCTAGGTTTTGCCATGTGATGACCTGTAGTGTGTTTTAGTTGTTTTTGTAGCCATATATCTTCAGTTAACTTCACACTAGGAAGCAGGTTGTAGTCCTGTAGACGACATGTGTTAGGGAAGGTAGCATCGGCGTTGTCCCTACCTGGAGCTGGCATGTAGGAGCCTGGGTCTGTTGAAGGAGGCAGTGCTGTCTGGGCTGTGGTAGCCACGTGGTCGGTAAGGGAAGCAGCTGTGTTGGTGTGAGGAGCAGTGATGGCCGGCATTAGGGGCTGAAATACCAGGGATCACTGTCTAGCCTCCCGGAGGTGTCGTGGGACCAACTAGATGAAACACCCATGAAAGGAGGTCCCACCTGATGACCCCAGAGACGTGTTAGGAATCACTGCTCACCACTGTAGACAGTCCAGTTGTGCCATAACAGTGTAGCATCAGACTTAGGAGGTTCTTCACTGGTTACCTCCGCCAAGGAGGTCATGTGGTGGTCGGCGTTGGTTTGTTTGTTTGTGTGCAAAATAACTCGAAAAGTCATGGACAGATTTGGATGAAATTGTCAGGAAATGTGTGAAATGGGACAAGGAACAAATGATGAAGTTGTGGGACTGATCCGGATCACCGTCTGGATCCAGGACTTTTTTTAATCTAAGTGTAACCAGGTGGACAATTAAATGCGGTTTACTCTAAAAGCCACCAGAGGGCACTCTTGTTTTTGGGGTAACCCCCTCTGACCACATGACATTTTGGGGCTCCACGCGACAGACAGCGACAGTGACGGAGTTCTCTTTCCTTCCTGAGCGACATACGCACGGTTGGGCCGGCATTCTTATCTCCGGTTGTCTAAGAAGCTGGGAGGCTGTTAGGAGCTGCCGCGCTAGAGGCCGCGCCTGTTCATTAGGTCGGATGAGGTGAAGGCCACATTGTGGGTAGGACATTTGAACTGTATGTAATTACATTTGTATCTGAAACGTTCCATACAAAATATGTGAACTGGGAGATTGTGTTGGGGGTGGACTGAAGCTCCTTGGTGGAGGTCTGAGCTCTCTGAGGGCTTTTCTAGTTGCAAATCCTTTCTTTGAGCACAAGCTTCTTGTGTTTACGCTGAACTTGTCCATGTTGTCCAGCAAAGAGAAGCAAGCATGAGTCAATACTGAATAATAACAACACATGAACATTTTCTTTTTTTTAACTGGAAACAGTTTGTTACTGCTAAAACCAGAAATAATCAGCTGTCCGGTCACGGTTCGGAAGCAGAACCGTTGCTGCAAATCCTCACTGTCACGACCTGATGGCAGCCCGAGCAGCAAACAGCCCATTTCAGATGGAAGCAGACGTTTAACTGCAGTTTCCTAAATGCGGTGAGAAAGAGCCGTTGTTGCTGTGAGTCCAGAGCCAGTTCCTTTAGCTGAGCTCCACTCTTTTATGTGGATAATTCAACCTGCTATTTCGCTCTGCAAGGGTCCGTCATCTGCTGAGTATCACACAGGTACAGCGGCCCACTGTTCCACCTGCTCTCTTGTCATCTAGCAAGGCCTGCTGAGAAGCTTCATGAAAACCACTGGGTTAGAGGAAATTTGAAGGAAGTACGTGCGCTCCCTTTCAGCGAAGAATCCAAATCATTTCTTTTTTCCTTTATAAACACCGTGGAGGCTTCTGTGTCTTCACATTAAGGGATAGATGGGGAAGCCGTGCTCTGTGATGTCTTCTTCTGTGCTTTTAAATCAGGTTGAGTTTATCAGTGGGCGGCCTGATGGGGATGCAGTGAAGTTTAGGAGGAGGGAAAAGTTATTCTACCGTCTATCATGTTTTAAATTAGGAGACATCTCCACATTGTCTTTGGACTTCCAGGCTTCCATCATTTTGTCCGCCTTGTAATGCAGCCAGGCAGCCATCTGTTCAGTTACCCCGTCTGATCCAAACCTTTGACCTGCTGAGACATTTCTATCTGTTGCATATTTCATACGCCAGACTGTGGCTGACGGGAAGTCGGCACACACAGCCGAGCACCGGAGGAAAGTAAAGCGGCATCAGTGTCTCGGAGATCATTGTACATTTCGTCCACTGCAGCGAGAAGCAAAGTGATACTTAGTCATATGTTTTAGTTTGTACCTCCCAGGAGGATAAAGGTGTCCTTGTCTTCTTCTCCAGGGTTCCAGCTTCAAACAAGGTAAATGCTGTAAAGGCTTTGCTTGACTGAGCCCGACATCCTTTAGTTGTGAGGGATTCAGCCTCACAGAAACAGGTGGAACAACGGCTTGTAGGGCGGTTCTGTTATTCTGCATCACATGTTTTACCTCAAGACTGATGGGCTGCTAGAGAAAGAGGGAGACAAGAATCTACTATAAATATCAGTATCCTTTATGCCATTACCTTCCTTTTTGGGGATATGAGTTGAAGGTACAACCATGGAGCAATGCAACGGTAGAATGGTACACCATGTTCACATGTTGCAGAGTCCTGAGCCATTCAGAGAGACCATTTGTCATTTGGTAACTGCAAATATACAGCGACAGCCACAACATTAAAACCACTGACAGGTGGAGTGAATAGCATTGATCTTATTGGTACTATGTGGTGGATATTAACATCCGTGTTGATCAGACTTAGACACCCAGATAAACATGGTCCCACAACAAACACACTCCCTCATGCACATGGAAATCCCAACAACACCAACCAATCAGGAACATGTGGAGGAACATGACAATGGTCCAACATGTTGATGTGACCTCCAGACTTCCTACAGCCCATTCTGATCAAGCATCAACAGGATGCAGTGGAACCAGTTGGATTGACAGAGGCCCCACTGCACAAGCCAGAGTAGCCAAAGGATCCAGTGGTTCCAGACCCCATAGGACCCCCTGAGAGGTCCTCTGGTCCAATGGTTCAGAGCATTTTAAGGGGGACCAACACAGTATTACGCAGGTGATCTGATCGGTGTGTGTGTCTGCTCCAGATGCCTCCAGGTCTGCATTTAGCAAAAAGTGTGATACATTTATTTATGTGTATTTTAGCTGTTTGAGATATAAATCAGGATTACATGTTTACTGTGAGGGTAATGACTGTGCAAAGATAAACACAGTTGAACAAAGACAGTCACTCAGAATAATTGCTACATGACAATTGCATAATAACAGTGAGAGTCTTTCTAATATACTTTGAACACATGTTGCTGGGGTTCATAATTTGAAGTCGGCCTTTTTCTCGCTGAGCTTTCATACTTGTGTTTTAGCTTTAATTCAGCGTCAGCCACCCACCTGACATCCTCTCAGGCTTCAAGGCTCCTTTTTCTCCCACCTTGACTTTCCGCTGCTTCCACTTGAAGACTCGTTATTTCGTGTTTCTTGTTTGTCGTTTCCAGATAAGATCCATCGTGAGTGTGACGTCGGTCGCTCTCGGGGTCTCAATGTCAAGTGAGGCGACAAGTATAGAACAGACCGGCACCAAAACACCACTAACACCCAGGTCACAGTTGTTATTTCTATTTCTGTCATATCAGACTGTCTACACCTGTGCAAGCTCCAAGTCTCTGTATGGACGCAGTAATGTCACCTAAGTATTTCCTCTTATGAACAACAACAGAAATACTTTAAAAAGAGGATATTGATGATTAAATACCAATGAAAGGCCTGAAAATGGAAACCCATTAACCTGTAAATGGGATGTGTCTATCTTCATGTCTGCAACACTGGGAAATAATTGCTAGACTAAATGAAAAATCTGATCGTGAGACTGATTGTTGATTGGTGACCGACTTACCATCAGTGGAAACGCAGTTGCAGCAGGAATCAGGAGGTGTATAATTCGCTAATCAGAGCCACAATGGCCGCCCTCCTACAATAGCAGCTTCTGCAGTGCGCTAGTTGCACAGTCTAGCCCTGAAAAAAAAAAGACGAACAAGGGTTTCCGACCTGGTTATCAATGAAAATTAGAGTTTCTGAGGCTGTGAAGAAGACTGTAGCATCAACGTCTGTGTCCACGGGAAGCAAGAGAGGATGGCTTGTTGTCTGGATCTGATGGGTTCTGGATTTCTAAACATGAATCAGGACAGGGCTGCTGCAGTGAAAGCATGGTTTGGACCGTGAAGCTGATGTGTGGGTGCAGGTAAGATTCACCGACGGCACCATGAGGAACCAAAATTTCAGCGGCTGACAAGATGACTGAGTCTTCAAAAGCTTGGCAGAAGAAGAATATTCCAGCATGATGATGATCCAAAGCACGCTGCCAAAAAAATCACACAAGAGGTTCCAAAAATGAGAAGAGTGAGCACTCTGACCTGGCCAGGTGTGCTGCCTGTCTTCCAATGGAACACTTTTATAGATGTTTTAAAGATAAAGGTAGAGCAACACAACCCTCGCATCAAAAAGCAGCGGGAAAAAATGAGACAACATCTCTCCAGACTTTGTCCAACACCGGTATCCTCCCCAACGAGTCCATCACCAAACATCAAGGTACCCATATGAAGTCCTACTGTATAGTACTGTAGTAAATCTAGTTTTACATGGGAGCGAATATCCTAGTGTTCAAATTAGAAGCAATGCAGTCACTGTGAGGTGGAACAGTTTTAAGTTTAGGTGATATTTGCACTGTTTTAGGTTCAACTCCAACCCTATGAATTGACAACTCTGGAGTCAGACATCTTTTTATGATTAAACTGATCAACTTGCACTTGAAAACAAAAGATAAAGAGGAAGACAGACATACGTATGTGTTTGGTAGCTATCTTGGTTTATTATACATTGAATTCGTCCATGTTTATTCCTTAACATCTTACAATAATCCTAACCGTTGCATCTCCAACCCTTAGCCGATGTCTAATTCTAACCTCAACCTTAAAATCAAGTCTTAACCCTTAAACAGTCAATTTTCCAGTAGAGCTGGAAACTTTAACGCGCATCAGTGCAGACCCTGGTGTTTATTCTACAAAAGCAGGAGTGAGGAAATGATGATTGATGTGTTAACTCCAACATCTGCTTCATCATTTACCCAACTTGGGTTTTCCTTCATGGATGACAAAGCTGGAACACAACCGTACATTACATTTAACTGTTGATCTGGGGACAAAATGAAGGTGATGCACCATTTAGTCCAGTTTTAGAATCTTAAATTCATTAAAAAATCCCCTAGAGGATCCCCAACATGATGTGTTAGCTGTAACAGGAAGGCTGTGACCAATCACAACATGATAACAGAGTCTTTAACTCATTGGCTGCCAGTCATTTTCAGAATTCATACCCCCCTCACTGCCAGCCATTTTCGAGCATTTTGACTGATTTTTCAAGACCCACAGAATATTTTGTACTATGACCATGTAAAATCTGAAACCAGATTCTGAAAGAGTAGACTTTCTACTTTCATCAGTAAAAAAAGTTTGTTTCCAGCTTGTTTCGTTCTTCTGTAATCAGCAGTTGAATAGAGGCAAGTTTCACTCAAAACGCCAGTTTCTGACCAAAAAGCTGAGAAAACAGGTTTTAGTGAAAAGAAACAAGCAGAACAGAGACTTTCTGCTTTAGTGACACCTCAAACACCTGAACACTGGTTCCTTCTATAAAACAATAAAAACAACACTGAGAAAGGGCTTTGATGGCAAAATTATTATTATTTCACAAACGTATAACAATGTACAATGACAATTTTACATCTGACAAACATGTATGAACTTATTTCCAGGTTTGTGTTTATGGATATGAATCTGGTGGGTTGGGGTCTTCCTCACGACCTCTGCTGGATGGACGACCTGTAAATTATAGAAATACATACAATTACCATAAAAATACACGTGTTTGCTGCAGTGTGATGTGGAGAAAGATGCTTTTTTTACCTTCCTTCTTAGCCCTGCCAACGGGAGTGGATCTCTGCTGGATGCACCATCTGTAGATTGAACATTGCTTCACGTCAGTCCTGAATACAGATTTTACAGGAGCCTATATGACCTGGTGGGACTAGATGGGGTTCATGTGGCCTGGACTGAAGGAGGGGGGACGGGGGGATTGCTTTGAGGTCAGGATCGTGTTTAGATTATCTCTCAAACCACGCTCAAAATGATAGCAGTCAAAGTTAGCTAGCTAGCAAGTTAGCAAATCAAATGGATCTTTATTTATAAAGCAGGTTAGTTCTCACCTCCTTCATGTCTTCTGGAGAATCTGGAACGAGGTTCTGCTGCTCCGGTTGACCCAGACGGCAGCCGCTCATCTGGAGAATCTGGATCAGGTTCTGAATTCATCCGATCCAGATTCATCTGAGCATCTTGATGTTTTTAAAGGCCAGACCTGCACCTCTATAGATTAGTGCATTCCAACATGTACCTTAACATCAGAATAAGGAGATTAAACCACGTGTCAGAGAGCTCCTTCAGGACGATGGTTCACTTTTTAGCAGCATAATGCATCAGCATGCTAAGTGATGCTGCTCACCCGACCTGCTCTGGAGAAGGTTAAGTCCGATATACCATAAGAGCATTGCCCAGGAACCAATTAGCTCTCAGAAAACAGCATCACTATTCCTAGAAGGTTCTGTGGATCTCGGTTTGCGGGTAGTGAGAATGTCTCAGGGCCAGGAAGTGATATCATAGTTCTGTCGGCCTTTGTGCAGCGTTATAATCCCTAAACAGAAACTGATTAAAGCGCTAAAGCCTTGTACTTTCTGACCCTGTAAGATTTGCAGTGAGCTTTCTTATCAGTTCTCACTGTACTTTTCCATTCGTTCTTTACTTGCTCCCGAGAATATTTAATGCTGCCAGGGTTGCAGACGTAAAATAAGGCTAGAATTGTCTTACTCAGTTTGATAATACACAGCTGTAATTTAAGTTTTGTGTACTTGTACCTTAATGATGGGGCAGTGATATTAAAAAGCCAGTTAATGTACGCATCAGGATAGTCGGCAGTGTTGAGACAGTTTTCCTTCCTTCCACTCATTGGGTTATTATTCTATTCTTCTTGTGACATATATACGACTGTAGATCTGGTCCATGTTTGTCTTCTTGTGCCAACACTGCTTCTTGAGTGTGAATCTGTTTGGGAAAATCTGTCCACTGAACCATCATTGTGAGACCGTTTATAGCTTGGTTATGGTGTTTAGACTCAACAAAGCCGGAAAATGAAAGTATATCTTGGGTGTGTTGGACTTTTCTTCATAGTGCAGGCCTGAAGTTAGGTTTGCAAAGTCAGTTTCCATGGTAACGAACCTCCAATAGCCTCTCTCTAATACTGACCTTAACCTAGACCAGTGGCGACTGGCCAATAGAGGGCGCTAGGGCGTCGCCCCACCTCTCATCACTCACCACATTAACTTGAATAAGATATGAAAAAAAAAAAAAAAAATTCTAAATAAATGTATATCTATTTTAAGATGAGAAAAATAAATATTACATAGGTAATGATGGTGAGTAAAGGTGTTTCGTTCATCTATGTTCTCTGATTGGTGACGTGTTTCCATCCTGGAGCACTAAAATCTTTGTCCATAGACTCTCATTAAAAGTTGTACATGTGCAGTAGCTCCTCTTCAATACAAGAGATAGGGCCAAGTTGGGGCGCAGCTTCCCTGCACCCACCGCTGACGTAGCTGGATTATTTAGATACCACCACCCTCCCTCCATGGGTGGAGCCGACGCCGACGTTACAGCCGACTGTTATAAAGTGCGGCTGATTGACAGGTCGAGTAGCGGAAGTTGGAGACGACAGACAGAGACGCAAAATGGAGAAAGAGACATTAAATAATTCAGTGAAGTCACTTAAATGAAAACCTTTGGAGAGGAGAACAGATCAGGAGAAGCTGCAGGTGAAAGAGCTCAGACCTGATCAGCCGATCATCATAATTAACCAGCAGTCCAAAGACAGAGGGGACAATACAGGACCTGGTTTAGCAGCAAGGCTAACTGATGTAGCCAGGCTGATGCTTTATTCTGCTTTCCCTGCCTCCTTTTTCAAACATCAGGATGTGACCCAGCATGGATCAGGACAGGTCGGACTGATTAAAGCACTTCAGAAAAGGCAAAGAAGCAGGAACAAACTAGGATCCACATGGAAAAGGCACTGCGACTAGCCATGTTAGGAAGAATTAACGTCATGTTAGCTTGATGAAGGCTACAGGATGGAGATCTGTAAGCACAATGAGGAGGTTGAGGTTGGTTTATGGGTTCTGTGGCAATAAATTTAATTACTTTGGAAGCAATTCTGTGATTTACTGTTTCTGACTTCGTGTAGATCTTAAATTTAATTCAAAATGGTCATAAAAAGGTCTTTAAAAAGGCCTAAATGTGTTCAAACCTGCAGAATTCCTGTTGTTTTATATGTCTGTTTTGGAGTTACAGCCCCCCCTGGAGAAAACTGACCTAGACATAACCTTACACTAACCTTAAACCAGGTTTTCACCCTAGAATGTTGTGATTTACATTATAGGGACGTAGCTCTTGTCCTCCAAAGACAGGCAAACACCCCGAGTGTCCCCACAACATGAGTAACACAAGTACACACAACGTGGACTCAGCATTTCATGAGTTGGAACAGGACTATTTGTTCATGGTCCCAAACTTTATCTTTTTGTTCTGTGTTTCTTTCTTCCTCTTAATGAGGTGAAGATCAGCAAACTTTTGTCATTGACCGAAACTAGGAAAATTATGTTCCAGCACAAAAACGAAGAAAGGAAGAAAGAAAAAGCCAAATTGTCGTACTCCTCACCCGGACTTTATGACTCGAGGTCATCTGGTCTCTGCATATCTCTGTCCGGGGAGGTCTTTTGTAAAACTGGGTAACACTTACCTTCCTTGTGCATGTTCTGCTTTGGTTTGTTTGTTTGTTTGGGTCAGTTCAAGATTGTTGTAAATGTTATTATGATGTGTTATTCCATCCATCCATCCTTCATCTATACACAGCTTAATCCTCTGTAGGGTCACGGGGAGGCTGGAGTCTATCCCAGTTGACTCAGGGTGAAGGCAGGGAACCAGGCAACCAAGCACACTCTCCTTTACACCTATGGACAGTTTAGAGTCACCAGTTAACCTCGGCATGTTTTTGGAAGCTGGAGAACCCGGTGAGAACCCATTCAGGCACAGGGAGAACATGCAAACTCCACGCAGAAAGATCCCAGGCGTCCTAACCGGGACGCGAACCGGGGATCTCCTACCGCCGAGCCACCAATGAATGTCACAGTAACCTTTGAGCAGAAAATACAGGTACGCTTTTCTCCCAGCTGCACTTGCGTCTTTCAGGTAGTTGTGGAAAGACCTCCGCTGTGAATCCACAGGTCCCACAGAGTTCACAAATAGTGTGGATGAAAAAACAAGCGTGTGATCTACCAGGGAGGAAGTCACCCTGTAGCCGCTTGAGGTCTGCATCTGAGGCGGACGTCGTTTCATGTAACTGCTGTTCAAACATGCAGAAAGGTGTTCATAGAAATGCTACCGGATTTACAGGCATGGCTTTCTGTAAACTCTCCCACTGTACGAGAAAATGGCATCTATTTTTAACAGCTCTACTCCCCCTCCTCAGTATGAAGTCGTCTTTACGCGACACATGCTGGCATTTGGTTCATTGCACTTGTTGTCGCAGCGTTCGTGCCTCCTGCCGCGAGTTCAGTCAGGTATCAGACGCACAGCGGAGCTCGGCTTTGATATTTAGCTGCACGCATCAATACTCGGGATGGAAACAGCAGGTCTGTACGTCTCTAAGGGCGACTGTTGGAGGCCTGCTTGCAACGAGGCCCCGAGCTTGTCCTTCTCTTGGTAATAGGAATCTCCTAGGCCAAGAAATACATGCATGTTTTAGGACAGAAGTATTTGTGCATGTTGTAGGTTCTGGCTGTTTGATTCAAGTGGGTGAGAGTGTCTCTGTGTTAATGACACTAAGAGCAGGTGGATTGCTCTCGCTGTGCTCAGTAATGGCATGGATTGCATAGGAAAGAGGCTCTGTTGGTGTCATCTAAAGGTAGGATCATCGCTGTTGTGCTCACAAATATTAAATAAATAAAGACGCCAGCTTTCAGCACAGAGCTGCGGTTCACCTAGAGTTCATTTCTGATCATGGCTTTAGTTTGTCATTACATGCTGCTTTTTTAACGTAACACAAAAGTCAGTTTTGTCGTCAGAGTTCAGGGTTTTTCTGCAGTGGCGTCTTTTGACCCAGCCGCTAACAGTAGTGTGCTTTGTGAGCCCGTCCTTCACCCCAACCACCTCCTGCTGCACCACTCAGGCACCTCATTCATACATTCAAACCAGACTTGTCTCATGCAGCATGGTGATGTTCACCTGGCAGAGGTCGGTTTAGCTTTAGTTTGACTTCCATCAAGGCTACAAGCTGCAGGCTTGTATGGATGCTTTCACTTCCTCTGGCTGATATCGCTCTTTTCAGGTTAACAGTGTGCACCGTCATTGTTGGAAATAACCTGAGGTCACCAGACAACATGTTCCGATAAAAATTCAAGGTGTAATTTGCAACTGCAGCACCACAGAGCTAGCTCCTTGTAACAACCGATAATGCCGGCCAGTACCGTCGTAACATTTTGCCAATAATGTAATAAGTTATTAGGTTAGATTATATTAAATTACGCTTTATTAATCCCACAACGGGGAAACTTCCTCGTTACAGCAGCAGAAAAAGCAGAAACACACACAATATACCCTATACAGAAAAAAGAACAATAAAACAACACGTTCAGGTTGTGCTGGTGTTGTGTGTTGTACAGTCTGATGGCAGTTAGAATGAACGACCTGCCGTGGCGTTCCTTTTTATCATTCTGATAGGAGCTGCTCAGAGACCCACAGTGTCATGTAGGGGATGAGAGGGGTTGTTCATGATGGATGTCAGCTTGGCCAACATCCTCCTCTCACCCACCTCCTCTATGGAGTCCAGTCCAGGACAGAGCTCGCCCTCCTGATCAGTTTGCTGAGTCTCTTCCTGTCCCTATCAGTGCAGCCACCTCTCCAGCAGACCACAGCATAGAAGATGGCAGATGCTACCACAGAGTCATAGAAAGTCCTGAGAAGAGCCCTGCACACACCGAAGGACCTCAGTCTCCTCAGCAGGTGGAGGCGACTCTGGCCCTTCTTGTACAGGGCGTGGGTGTTGTCAGTCCAGTCCGGTTTGTTATTGAGGTGGAATTTGTAGGACTCCACTACCTCGATGTCCAAACCCTGGATGTTCATGTGTGGTGTTTTCCTCCTGAAGTCGATCACCACCTCTTTTGTCTTGCTGGTGTTCAGCTGAAGCTGGTTGATCTCACACAAGTCCTTGATGACCGTCTTGTATTCCGGTTCGTTCCCCTCAGATACACATCCAACGATGGCTGTATGGTCAGAGAACTTCTGGCCTAGCGTTTAAAAAAAGCTTTGAAAATGTAATAACTGCAGCTGATAATGTACTAACACATCAACAGAACTGCATTTATTGGAAATAAAAGATTGTTTTGCAATTTTTTGCTCATCAAAAAACAGGTCTAGTGGATGGCATAGTGGTCATATTCACTCATATAGCTCTCACTCTCCTTAATTATGGTTGTAAGAGTCAATCTGAGAGTCTTTATTTAGAATATAAAAACATTTCTCAAAGGTAAAACGATTCAGTCGTCACTTCAGACTGGATTTAAAGAGCTGGACTGGCTCTATGATGGACCTTAACTCCAATATACAATATAGAACTTAAACACTCATTAGTGTTATGGACGTTATTGGCTCTAAAACCTTATTACATTATTGGTAAATTATTACGTTATTGGTTGCTACGCTTCCTCAAAACTCGTCCATCCAGGTAGTGAACTGTTCTTTATTATTATTAAGTCCACAGCTGCTTGAGACACATTGTGTTCATTAAAAACTCTGAATTAGACACTAGGGTTGTAATGGGGACAGCCATGTGCTTTGTGAGCCCACCATCCACCCCAACCTCATCCTTCAATAGTTAACAAACTATATATTAGGGTATATGTGAAAGCTATGCATATGAACTGTCCTCTGCATGACAAATAATGAAATACAATAGTAACGTTAATTAATCTGAGTAATTAAAATAATTATTGAAAATGCGTCGACACATACGAGTGACTTTTCAATCTTTCCAGGCTACAGGGGAGAAGCTCTGAAGCCTTTTCCATTACACTGATAATTATCCCTCATCCCCCACAAGCTTGAAGCGCAGCCAAGAAAGCAGCCGTAAGTGCAGCAGCGACCTCGTCTTCTGAAAGTTGGAGCAAACTTTTAGATCACGCCTCGGAGACCGAATGTGACTTGGTGAAATGTGATCCAGATCTTTGTCCGTCTATGCGTGTTAGATTTGACCTTCCCATAAAGGAGAGAGGATGATGAAGTAGCATCTATCACCCATAGAGAATGTATGCTGTGTGAGTATTTTACTCAAGACGTCCGTGTTATTATAATAATATAACGTGGAGGCTGTATGAAAGGAAGCACGGCGGCGATGTGAAGGAGTTCAGGACCATCCAGTCCTTTTAGCCGTCACCAGGCTTCAATTTCCAGCTTCTTTGAAATTGAAGGATAAACGGATTTGAGAGACAACAAAGGAGATACACAGGAAGTGAGGAAAAAAGCCTTAAATCCCCCGATGGAAATAAGCAGACCCCTCTACAAACAGCTCCACGTATGGTCGTATGCCAGAGGTGGTGGGAAATTGAAATTATCGGCTCGTAGCTGAAGCTCATGAATAACACGGACGAACTCTTCAGTTAATCTGCTGCTTCCAGTCGGCCTCCGTGTGAAAACCGGTTCATTCAACGCAGGCTGCGCTCAATAGGCCTTACCGACAGCCTCGCCGGTACCAACCTGGCATTTACAGACAGAAAAGAAATCCTGCCCATTGATTCTGACGCTTTGTCGCTGAGCCTCCTGTAGAGGAATAAATAGAAACGTCTGATAAAGGAGAGGCAGCGGAGACGGACCACTTTCTGTGAGGGTTTTCTTTTGTTATTAATTTATTTATTTGATCTGGGACGGCGTTGCACCCTGTCGGTACTTTCTTCACACTCGGGGATCGGAGGCAGACACGGAGGAGGACCGACGACGGAATAAAGGAAAGCTGGAGGAGAGTTTTTTCCATGTGAAGACGGTTTCGATTGAATCCTTGGCTCAGTTGTGATCAGTCAGTTAGCGGCTAGAATCAGTAGTTTGTGTGATTCACTCATAATTCTGTCTGTAAAGAGCAAAAATCATAATCAGGACTTGATCTTACAGTCCCTTAAGTTTTAGCACACTTGTTGCCAGAGAATGAATGAATGAATGACCACAGAGCGAAGCCAAACCTTGACACATCCTCAGTTGTGTAAATCAGCTTCATTGGGTGTTTCGGCCCTTCATGGAGGCAGGCCCACCGCAGGCTGGTCAGACCTGGGTGTGTGTCGACAGGTTGGTTCCTCTTTCCTTCACCTTGGAGCCCAGATAGGATCCTTCCTCTTCTCCACCGTACTGGCCAGAGCTTTGATGGCTTTCCTCTGGACCTGCTCACTGATCCCAAAGTCCTTAAGCAGCTTTGTGGTGGAACTGGCGATGAAGCCTCTGCAGCCTACGTCTACTGGCCTCAGCCTTCCAGCCTCTTGGTGCAGCTTCAGCCACCAGGTCGGCATAATGAAGCTTTTTTCATTCAAAGGCCTCCCCGTGGCATCCTCTCAAGGGACGGCCAGCTCTATGAGGAAAGCGCTCTGACAGGACTTAGACCAGAAGACCAGATCTGGTTGTAGGTTGGTTGCTGCAAAAGTAATCTAATGTGACTAAGCTGTCATGATCCCCGACCCCCATGACTCTCGGTGCCCGGTCATAGGCGATGCTGTTTTGTTCTCCGTTGGGTCTTTCGTCTGCCCTCCCTGAACTGCTCCAGCACCTGAACCCACCACCTGCTTCTGCAACGCCGTCGCCCTCCGGACCCTGCCTGTACCCGCCGCTCTTCCCCGAACCTGTTCATCCGTTTGTTTGATTTTGGTTTTGTGAGTAAGCCGTTTTGTTTGTCCTGCCTTAGTTTCGTCTCTCCAGTTTTCCTTTGTCCTCATTTTGTTAGTTAGTGAGAGTTATTCCTTGGTTTTTGTAGTCTTGCCTGCTTTTTGTATTAGGTTTGGTTTACCTGTTCTGTTCTCCTGATCCTGTTTAATTATTCTGTATTTCTAACTCCCCGTTTTGTTAGTTTAGTTTAGTTCTTTCACCTGTGGTTCTCTTAGGTTTAGAGTTTTGTTGGTCATTAGTAGATTCCCTAGTTTTGTATGGGGTTTGGTTAAGTTTAGTTCCTGAGTTTATTTCTTTATTCTGCGTTGGTTTCAGTTTTAGTCTAGTTTCTATTCTCATGATTTGTTTACTCCTTGAATTCCTCTGATTATTTTGTAGTTGTCAGCTTTTGGTAGTTTTCCCTTTGTTTAGTTGGTTCAAGTCTGTGTTTAGTTAATAAAATTCTATTGCATACACCACCGACCTGTCTGCCTGATTAAGTGTCTGCATTTGGGTCCAAACCTGAGGATTTGCCCTGACACTAAGTTGTGGAAAATTGCTGGAAGTATTGAACTTAAAAAGACTTTGCTGCACCATTGGTAAATTTAATACTGTATGGAGAGGGAAGACTTTTGACTTCTGTTAGCAACTGTATAATTTGGTGATTAGATGCTAGTGTCTACTGTGTGTTTCGTAGCCAGTGAGCAGTGGTGATTCGTGTCCTGTGCCTTATTTGTATATGTAACAAGTGGGGGCTCGTCCGGGATCTTAAATGGTCCCAAAGTCACAGGTGAAGTAATTTATTTCCTTGCTAAGTTGTTTGTGTTTGTTTGGTTGTAGGTGCCGCGGAAAACGCTGTCATTTGACCAGGAGTGTCCCATCTTGTGTCGTGGTTTGTATTTTAAGGGGAGGTGTGTTACGGTCACCGGTGTCAGTGTGTCATCTGGTTTCTGTGGCGGACTTTTTGAAGGATTGTGTGTCAGGATGGCATGTGTAAGCCCAGCTGTGGCCGGCTTAAAAAGAAAGTGTCTAGATTCTCACTGCAGAAGCACAAATGCAACTCAGAATTTAATTTTCAACGCGCAGTATACATAGTTTTGTAAATTTAACCCTTGATTTTTTTGATAGCATGTAAGAAATCCAGGTTTCCAAAGACAAAAGCAAGTCTTCTACAGATGAAAACGTATCATCCACAGGTGGATCTCAAACCCTTTTCTTGGAATCTAATGCGACCTGCATGCAAACACGCAGAACACACAAGTGCATAAACATAGAAACAGCAAATATATATATTAATATGTACATAAATGATAACCTAAGAGCTCACAGTTCAGTTTTTTTTACATCGCCAACACAACCCCTCAATAGCTGAGTGTTGTTTTTTGTAGTTGCTGGGTAGTGAAGTATTAATTTTACCCTCACATCAATCAGACTTTATTTATGGAGCACTTTTTGTACAAATGAAACGTAACACAAAGTGGTTTACAAATCAAAGGAATAAAGCAACAACAGAAGAAGAAATCTTTTTTTAATATGAAGCCTTTGTTTCCTCTAAATGAAGAGTTTAAAAGGCAACATTTCATGATTATCAAAGACAGGTTCAGGTGAAGTGTTAAAATAATAAAGAATCCGCTCCCGGGGTTTTGCAATCTGTAAAATACAAATACCGAAGTCTGAGTTCCTACAAGGATGCACATTAGTCTGGATCAACATGTCAAAACACCAGAGTTACACAATAATACAGACAAGCCAACCTGTGAGGTGCAAGGTCAGTGGAGTCTGGAGGCTTTGCAGGGAGCACCGATCGATTGATGGGGCTGTATGGACGGTAAAGTGGTGAAAACCCAAAACATAGCATCCACTTTAACTGACACGGTTTTATTTCTGAGGTGGTAAAAAACACATTTCGTTGCTGACCCCGTCTTCAGCAGTGTAACCTCCTGTCTGCATGCCCACCACCATCTCTGGGAGGCAGCGACCTGACCATGACCCCACTCCAAAGCAGCTGAACTCTCCCTTCAGAGGAGTGATTGCCTTCGGAGTGATTACAGCGTGAAACGTGTTAAAGAAGAAGCTTTTTTCAGACTGGATGAAGTGTCTGTTGTAGCTTTTCAAGCCGTATTCTCGAGCTTTAGAATGTATTTCACTTTGTGTTGTTCCCTTCACATCTCCTCTAAACTACTTGTCAAGCTGTGGCAGGATGTCTTTTGAAGGCTCTCTCCATTGAACATGAAATGTAAATAGTTCCCTTCACTTCAGGACTGGAGTAGAGTCTGCTGTGCCTTTTTTCCTCTCTGTGTATTTACAACTTTATAGTTTTCTGTCAGACCTACAGTAGTGCAGATTTAGGGACAGTGATTTGCCTTTGACACTAAAGAAAACTGAAATCCTTCACTTAATGACGCCTCTGATAAAAATGTGATTGTTTACCTTGTTAACCTGTATCTACACCCATAAGGCATATTATACATTATAACCACCTGCCTAATACTGTGTTGGTCCCCCTTATGTGGTCCAGAATGCTCTGAACCATTGGACCAGAGGACCTCTCAGGGGGTCCTATGGGGTCTGGAACCACTGGATCCTTTGGCTACTCTGGCTTGTGTCAGTGGGGCCTCTGTCAATCCAACTGGTTCCACTGCATCCTGTTGATGCTTGATCAGAATGGGCTGTAGGAAGTCTGGAGGTCACATCAACATTTAGAGAAGACAACAAGAGTTAATAGTAACAGCTACACTGCAAATTACTTGGTACTTGCCAAGATTTAAAATCTTATTTTCTGACACGATGGATCATTTGGCTTATTTTAAAAGTTAATTACTCATTTTCAGTCCTTGATTTTACAGTACAATCTTAGATTTGAGAAAAAAAAACTTATTTCAAGATTTCTTACCAAGTAAAATTTACTTGCTGCATGGACAGATAATTTCACTGCTTTTAAGTCATTCTTCTCAAATTCTGTGTTTTTATCTTATATTTAGGCTACTCTTTTTTGCAGTGTAGTTTTAATATAATTATATTGAAGGAGTTTTCTTCCCTGATTCTGTGGCGCCCCCTGGAGGCCACATTACCATTTGCCTATACTGCCTAATGGGCCAGTCGGCTCTGGGATGCATTTTCCTGCGGGGGTAGGCCAGTGACATGTGGGATTTCCATGTGCATGAGGGAGTGTGTTTGTTGTGGGACGGTGTTTATCTGGGTGTCTAAGTCTGATCAAGGTTTTCCACTGATCAGGTTACTGATCAGTTAATAGCATACTTCTACTTCTGGGTGCAGAGACAAGACTTACATCCACAGGCACCCAGATAACTCCTGACATGGAAATATAACTATGTAAGCAGTTTGGATATCGAGCTACTCATTAAACACACAACACACTGTAGGTGAACATCAGGGTTGATTAAGACTGATGAACTACAAACCGACCAGCGTACTCAGCAGATGTGATGCATGAATCTATAAGTTCCATTTTTTCAAGCACTCGCTGTTCCATTAATGCTCTTTTCACTTTTTCCATACATATGCCAGATAAAGTTTGATGGCATACCTGCATTAATACATTACTCCCACCCTGAGACAATTTGTCTTCACAGCTCCACACACCTATTTAAATGTAAATTATTTGTGGCCGAGGCGAGGATTTGTTACAGAAACGCCCTGCGACACTTTCTAAACAGGAATCAGGGAAGAAGGTTTTTTGAAGGCAGACTGAAATTAAAGCCCACTCTCGTCTCTTCTTTCAGTATCTGCTGGTATAGATGTTTCTCTTCCCTCTTCGTGCTCAGTGATTGTTTCTAAAGTGCTCATTAAACGCGGAGGTAAATGAAGTGATGGGAACAGAGGCCAGACAGCACCCGTCGATGGATGAAAACCGATTCCCCCGAGCGCAGCAGACAAGTATTTCTTTGTCTTGAGCAGAGAAACAGAAAACTACGCGTCTTCCATCCCTTTCTGTGACGCACACGGATCATTTTCATTCAGCGTTACGCAGCGATGCACCAAGAATGGAGGAAGAACATGAGCCAACAGGAGGGAGGAAGAGTTCCCTCAGAAGAAACACCAAAAGTGATCCTTCTGTGAAGCCATCTGCTCGAAATAATGAAACATCCCCTCAAGAAAATGTGAGGTAGATGGAGGTTAGACAGAATAACGCCCCCACAGCTCTCCAAACAGTCCAGATGTCATGTTTCATCCTCTAGGTTTTTCCTCCAAATGTGCTTCTGGTGATGTTTAACACCACGTTTGCTGTTGCACAATGAAACTGACAATTTCTGCCTTAATGTTTAAAGTAAGCCCGTGTTAGTAGGAAGCAAATCCATGAAAACAATCCCTACATAATTTGAAACTGGCTTAGACGCACCTCCACAGCGCTTCCTATCTAGAATGCGTGGATCTACGTCGTCAAAGTCAAATGATTTCACGAAGAGCATTTGAAGTTGAAGAGTTTACGATTAAAACTGCAGGCCACAGGACACAACAGAACCACGACCACCAAGAGACAAATGTCAATAAAAGAAGATATTGAGAGTAAGACTAAAAAGTTACAACCCAATAAAAGATGAAATCCGCGTGTCCGAGTTGAATCGAACGCCGACGAGATTGCAAAAGTTCGGAGCCGCCGCTGAGAAGGCTCAACAGATCCAACAGCATCGAGGAGGATCTGGTTGGTCGACCTCACTGCTCTAACTGGGGTACCATCATGCAAAAGTTAAAATGAAGTGGCTCCGACTCATTTAAAAGCAAACAATAAAATCTTAAAATGGAGCCTGAAGCATGCAGGAAACCAGTGGATGGAGGTTTTAGAAGATGATTGGCTGCATCTTGTACCGTTGCAGACGCTGATAAGATGACTGACGTCCTCATATAAGGAATTACAAAACTCTAGTGGTAATAAAGGCATGAATAACTTCTACAAAAGTCATCTTTCCCTAGGTTGGTTACAAGTCTGAATCCTCGATTTTTAGACCTTGTCCTTAAGCAGATAGAAAACACCATATACACCAATCAGCCCATGGAAATCCCAAATGTCACTGGATGAAAATGCACCCCACCACATGGCAACAACACCAACCAATCAGGAACATGTGGAGGAACATGACAATGGTCCAACATGTTGATGTGACCTCCAGACTTCCTACAGCCCATTCTGATCAAGCATCAACAGGATGCAGTGGAACCAGTTGGATTGACAGAGGCCCCACTGCACAAGCCAGAGTAGCCAAAGGATCCAGTGGTTCCAGACCCCATAGGACCCCCTGAGAGGTCCTCTGGTCCAATGGTTCAGAGCATTTAGACCACATAAGGGGGACCAACACAGTATTAGACAGGTGGTCATGATGTTATATCTGATCGGGGTATGATCTAAGCTTATCCAAATTCTATACAGACATACAAAAACTCATGCATGGAGAACCTGAAGAAGAAGAAGAAGGGCATTTATTTGACTGTGTCTAGACTTCAATAGAATATGGAAAGAAACCCTCTAAACAAATAAACATCTGAGAAATTACAGACTCCAAGAGGCACCAGATAGTTGATTAGCAGTCACATATTTCACAAGTGAGCGCTCAGGCCTTTCATTAAAACTGGAACTGACCGCGGTGAATTCATCTCCCAGTAATATGCCACAGTGGATTCCCGTTAAGGATCAGTGCCTCGGCCTCTCCGCGTTTCAGGCTTCACTTTACGTGTAATTGAAATCCGGAGCGGCTAAAATCCATATCGCTTTAAAGTTTTCCGACAGCGCCCGATTTATATTCCGAGCGGGGACAGACGTGTTTATTTGAAAACGCACGCCGGCGTAAACGTTCCCAATAACCACTCGTGTTTCCCGTCCTTTCAACAGCTGTGTAATTTTCAGCCGTCATCTGTCGCGGCTCCCTCCTCAGCCCTCACTGCTCACTGCTTAACGCTGAAAACAAACTTTCCTGGAGGTTTATTCAGCTGCAGTGTTTAATCATGTGTTGTCATCTCAGAGCTCATTGATTCTGACCCGCAATGCTTCAGAGCTTTTTCTGAGTTACACGTTTTGCAGGGCTGACTTTGTTTTAATAGAATTTCAGCGTGTGAAGATGAAGAATGGCATGAAGGGAATATGTGGAAGCGTGTGTGTGTGTAATCTGTAGCTGGGTTTTTAAAAATGTCAGCTTGTGGCTGAACTGAACGTTTAAAATCCGATCTGAGGACAGAACCACCGGCTCCAGACAGAGAAGAGAGATCACACACCGATCAGCCACGGTGTTCAAACCACTGGCCGCTGATCATCTCATTACTATCCAGGCGTTCATGTGGATATTACCTTGACACGTTGCACATACCTGCACAGTTATAATGAAGAACTGTGGGAAATAATAGAAATGGTAAAAGGCACAGTTACTGCAAGTAAGGCAAGAGAGGGATGTTGGATGAAAACTGTTTACCGTAGAAGTTAATACATTAATTTCCCCACTTTCATTGCAGCAGCTTATTTCTAACACATTACAGCTGTAAAACTTTATTTTCAGACATTAAAACACCATATTCAAGAAGTGCATTTTGGTCTCACACAGTCCTATAATAAAGAGAATGAAGGGTGTCGACCAAAAAGAAAAGAAAATAGCAAAATTAAAGCTGCAAGCAGCGTCTGACGGGCCCTCACCTCTCGCTGGTCTCCACCAATGCGTGTCATCAGGGCCAGGATTTGATCATGCATGTGAAGTCTCAGGCCAATCAGAGCACATACAGAGTAGTTATAGAGCACTTCCTGTTTCATGACGTGCTGGAGACTGAGACAGGAAATGGCCATATGGCTGTCATCAGGGCCTGAGTTTGATCATACATGTGAAGTTTCAGGCCATTTGGAGCACAAACAGACCAGTTAGACAACACCTACTGTGTCTTTAATGGAAAACGCCTAAACGCCAAAACGCCGCAGGCCGCCTCGGACACACCATCACACTTTTGTGGAACATTTTAATAACTGTTTGTCAAAACCGCCTGTAGTATATGTGGGCAAAATCTGAGATCTGTGTGAGTTATTCTGTAGGACGAGTTCGCTCTTGAAAATGTGACATTTCTGGAAAATCGGCCAAAAAAAACCCGGCAAAATGGGCAAACGCCAAAACGCCGCAGCCCGCCACGGGCACACCCTCATACTTTTGTAGAATATTTTATTTAACTTTTGCTCACCACCACCTGTAGTATATGCCGGCCAAATTTCAGATCTGTAGGAGTTATCCTCTAGGACGAGTTCGCTCTAGAAAAGGTGAAAATTCTGACCGTAAATTCAAAATGGCCGACTTCCTGTTGCATTTTGGGTAAAGGGTTGATTAAGCAATTTTGTTCTTCTTACCGTGATGCATGCGTGTACCAAATTTAGTATCTGTACGTGGAACTAATCGTATTAACTCCACTAAAGTCCAATTTTCAAGGGGGCGCTATTGAGTCATTTTGCCATTCATTTGTGTAATTCCCCCAAAATATTACCTTTTTTGCCAGTCCTGATGTGGGTGCCAAATTTGGGGAGTTTCTGAGCAGGTTAAGTGGCTTTTAGGTAAGAAAAATAAAGAAACAAAGAAACAAACAGAGCAGGAATACAGCCTTGACAGCAGCCCATGCTCCATTTTAAATATGAACATCCTGCACATGTCCTGGTCCACTGTGTTACAGGCATCACTGAAACCAGGTAAAGTCAGACCTGACCACGGCAGAGTTGTTCAAACGTGATGTAAATGACAGACGACGAGACGCTGGAGTTCTTTTATCATTTATTGTATCATTAAAGAAGCTTTGAGGTCTCTTGTTGCTGCCTTCAGTGATGATTCGTAGCAAGGCTCAAAGGGGGTCGAGTGAGAAGCTGTGTGAGATGAGCAGCGTAATTATGTTAAACATTAGACACATTAATATCTAGTGCCTGACTCGATCCTAGTTTACCTCACCTGTGTGACATCATCTGTCTACTGCTGAGAGCCAGTCATCTCCAGCTGTAGAAGACGTAGCTTTGATTAATAGCTTCTGTTCTCTCATTTACCCCGAACAGCACAGACTTACCAGCGAGTCCGACTTGACTTGTCACGGTATGATGGCCACGTATGTGAACCGTAAGCACCAGTGCAGCCCCAGCAAACACCTTCTGGTCTCCTAAATGCAGCTGAAACAATTCAAAGTATTGTGACAGACGGCTAAACTCCTAAGCAGCAGGTAAATGAATGACATCTAATGTAAACTCTTAGAACCAATGGCATCGATGGAGACGCCTTTAGAAATGATTGGTTTTCAGGAGACGGCTGCTGTTTTTATGTTTTCGCTTTTCAGAACATCAGTTTAATAAGATTCACGCTGCACAAAACAATCCTGTGGGAAAACCTCAGTTACCTTGAAGCATTTTAATGCCTGCTAATACTTTAGTTGGCCTTTTTGAGACACTCACAGCCATCAGCCGCCTGCCTGTTAGTGTGTAGGTCCTCTGAAAGACCTTTGGTGGTGTCCAGTGGTACCAGAACATTGGCAGTGGGTTCTTTGTGTCCTGTGGGCTGTGTGCTTCTTCCAGCTCATCGCCTAGATCAGTGGTTCTCAACTGGTCCAGCCTCAGGACCCACTATGTCTCTATTAATAATGGTCGTGACCCAAATTGTTGAAGTTTGCTGTTCCTGTTAACATATTAAGGTGTATTTGGGTTCAGTCTCAACGCATTTTGATATAGCTTAAGAAAATTCTGTCTCATTTTTTTGCTTATTTTGCTATATTTGGACGTTTTTGCCAAGTTTTTGGGCATATTTTGGCCCATTTTGACAGATTCTGAGCACATTTTGGTTCATTTTTGACACATTTTAACATAAATTTCTCCAATAAGCTGGCAGAGTCAAATCTAGAGGTTAATAGTGGGCGACTCCTGGTGTCACCACCACTAAATATCCTGCTACTGAAAGCAAACTGTGTCATAAGAAACACGTCCTTGGGGGGGGCATGCTTCTGCGACCCTCTAAAAATGGCTTTGCGACCCACCTCTGGGTCCCAACCCACCAGTTGAGAACCACTGGCCTAGATGCTCCATCAGAACTGGGTCTAGGGAGTCTGGAGGCAGGGCAGCGTTTTGGACTCTGTTGTGTTCCTGCAGCCCTTACTGAGCAGTTTTTAGCAGTACAGTCGTCCCTCGCCATATCGCTGATCTTTAAATTGTATATGTCTAATTTTGTATCTTGGATTAAGAAGAATATTAAATGGAAATAAAATACGTAGCGTCCAGCAGATGAGCAGACAAAGACGTATGGAAAACTCAGCGACGGCTGCTTCCTCTTGAGCTAGTTTGAGATGCTACACGGCACGCTATTGGCTGACGGATGGGAGGCGACCAACCAACCAGAGCGTTGCGTTCTGCATCCTGGGCTCTGATTGGCTCAGCGACCGTAGCATCAGCCTCCTCCGTCTCCCGTGTACAGCAGCGTTCAGCATCTGGCCTCGTCCGTTCCACATGGATGTCTGGTCGCTGTGTTGGGTTTATTTCAGCTCTACGATGTCGAACAAACGTTCTGCAACTTGGGGTTGGCCTTGAAATATATATAAATAATACAATAAATATAAGGTCGTTACTTGCAGATTTTTGCCTATCGTTTCTGGAACCTGACCCCTCCATAGATGAGGGACCACTGTATTCATTTGTTCTGTTAGAGGAGGCTCCTGGAATTGCAGACTTACGCTGACATTAGTGGATGGTTTGTCTCAGAGTAACATCCAGATGAATGACAGGAGTCGATGTTTCCAGCTGAGCTTTTTATCATCAAGAGATGGTCGGTGTTACTTGCTTCATTTATCAGTATCGATAGTTTTCCCTCTTTCTCTCTCAGTGATCGCTTCAGAGAGCATCTTCTTCCATCTACTCTAACAGCTACCTGATCATGGAGGGTCACTGCCGTCCAGACTGACCTCTCACCTCATTATAAACTACCAGTGGAGTTAAAGCATCTTCATCAAACAGCCAAACCCCTCCAGGCCCTTTTATTTCAGTCCAGCCTCACTTCATTTCCTCTCCTCAGGCTCGACTGTGTCTCTGATTCGTCTGCTAAATAAAGTTGTTTGACAGCTGATTTAAGCAGCTGGTGCAGTTCAGCAGCGCCGAGGAGAGGAAATGAATCAATGTCCCTCTGTTCAGGTAAATACAAAGGCTCACACCTTGCCTTTAGTCTTCTCTGAGCCAGTGGAGAGGTTCCTGGAGGGGGTGGAGATGCTGAATGGTGTTGTTGAGGTGTGCATGGACTACAAAACAAAGTGCCAATGAGAGAGATGCATCACAAAGCAATAAAAGCAGCAAGAGCAGATTATAAAAGCTCTCAGTGAGGCTCCTTTTTTCCTGCAGCATTGTTGAAGCTGCCTGTTTCTTCTCAGTGTTTCTTTCCTCTCTCCTGTCAGACAGCTTGTAAATAATGCTCAGTATTCAGCGCTTGCATCATTCTATAGTACTCTACACTGAATTAATTTTTAATTAGACCCATACAGAGAACAGAAACAACAAGATCCACACTTGCTCTGAGTTTCACACACTCATAAATCATGGGCCGCAGATGTGGACGGTGTGTGCAGCGGGGATGGGAAAGGTCATGCTGGCTTTGTTTCTGGTTTTCCAAGGGGCCAGGAGAGGCTCTGGGTGAGGATTTGATGTGCAGAGAGGTGAAGGGAGATGCAGGAGGAGAGGAGCTGAACAGCTACTGCACACAGATCAGAGCCTCAGTTTGTTTAAATGCATAAATTAGCTGGGTTTGAATCGTGGATCGCACACGTCCGGCTGCTCAGCGAGGCCAGCCGGAGGTGAGGGGAGCACCGGAGTACGACAGGTGTCTCCTGTGCCCGGTGCGATGCCCCACATATAACCCGAGGATCACTCTGCAGCCGATGACAGGGATGACAGCTGATCAGCCACAGCTGTCTCTCAGGTGATGACAGGGCTCAGTCTTCTCCGACCTGCCTGGCGGGGAGAGTGATGGCCAAAGCATCGGGGCTTTGTCAGCGCTCAGGCAGGGCTTTAGGTCCGAGAAGCTGCCACCTGCATCAGATAATAATGGGCGGATCCACAGCAATAACCTGCCGAGACGTCGAGGGTTGTAGATATTTAGGTGAATGTGGTGCATGTCCATGAGTGAGCTGACCCTGTCTAGTCCTGTGTGTGTGTGCTACCACCCATTGTTTTTGGAATACTGCAACTTGTCTAGTTATCAACCCCATATTCAAATGATTTCCCAGCATTTTAAAGCCAAACAATGCTCTCCAGTATCCCGGTGTACGGCCAATGACACCAAACAAGATGGGAGTCTGGAGAGTTAGGGGGTAATGCTCCATTCTAGGGTTCGAAAAGACAACATGATCCCTTTATTTGAAGCAACTGAGCGAAGCCAACGTGAGCGTTTCATCTTCAGAGCGTTTTTATATGAAAATGAAAAGGTGGATTTTGTTCGGAGATGCTTTTGTACCGTTCGAAACGTAGCTCACGCTTCTGTAATGTGATGGATGTGAAAGTGGAGTCTATGAACTATTACAGAGAGTGACTTCTGCTTTTTAAAATCCAATGTTCCATCCTTTCAATGTCAAGCAACAAAAGTATTGTGACCACAGTGTGTGTGTGTGTGTGTGTGTGTGTGTGTGTGTGTGTGTGTGTGTGTGTGTGTGTAAACCATTGTGCAGAATAAATGGACAACAGTCGCAGTGTGAACCATCTGCTGCCTCTTAATGTTGGCTCCCTTTGTTGGACACTAGAAGGTCACAGTCGTCCCTGAAAAGGAAAGAAAAGGGGGGAAAGAGGAGAGAGAAGGAAAGTGTGTGTGGAGACTGGTGTTACCCAGATTGCGAGGACATAAATGAGACGTTGCAGGGAGAAAATGCAGGTCCTCAGAATGTAAAGCATCATGTTTAAATGTTTTGAAGTGGCACTAAATTAGGTTGAGATTTGTGTTTATGGTTTGGGTAAGTCTCCGAGGTAGTGACAAGGTTGCTTGATCTGTCCTTATCTAAAATAAATTTCACTTAAATGGTTAAAAACGTATTTATGTGTGTGCCAAAAATAGTAAAAGTATAATCCTGTCTGGGGCAAATATCCCTACTAGCCGTACATCACAGCAACGGGAAGCAAAAGCAGCATTTCAGTGACATCAGAGCTTTTCAGTGCTGCCATTAGGATCAAAGTTTTTCAGGAGGAAGTTTGTGAAGCGTCTTCCTCTGATCTCTGAGCCAGCGCTGAGGTTAGACACCTGCACAGCTACACAAACATACGGTGACACTGCCAGAGGTTACAGCTGACTGGCACGAAGAGTCCGACCAGTGAAGCAGCTGACTGGCATTTCTAGCCTCCGGCCGTGGCCAAGGACAAGGAGCAGCCTGTTACAGCAGGTGGAGCCAGGATGGGAACAGTGAGAGACAGAAGGAGCAGTAATCTAAGAGACCTGGGGCAGAGACTCAGGTGATTTATCTGTTGTTGTCGCCTTTCTTTAGACAAAAACCAGCTTTGAGTCTGATCAGAATCCACTTAGATTCCAGTCATGTTGATCAGATCAGTGCGGTTTGAAAGAGGATTAGATATTATTCACTAATACTGTGTTGGTCCCCCTTATGTGGTCCAGAATGCTCTGAACCATTGGACCAGAGGACCTCTCAGGGGGTCCTATGGGGTCTGGAACCACTGGATCCTTTGGCTACTCTGGCTTGTGCAGTGGGGCCTCTGTCAATCCAACTGGTTCCACTGCATCCTGTTGATGCTTGATCAGAATGGGCTGTAGGAAGTCTGGAGGTCACATCAACATGTTGGACCATTGTCATGTTCCTCCACATGTTCCTGATTGGTTGGTGTTGTTGGGATTTCCATGTGCATGAGGGAGTGTGTTTGTTGTGGGACCATGTTTATTTGGGTGTCTAAGTCTGATCAAGGTTTTCCATCAGAACACCACATAGAACCAATATGATCAATGATATTCACTTCACCTGTCAGTGGTCAGGATGTTGAGGCTGATCGGTGAATGAGTAGACGTATAAATTTGAAAGTCGTCCTACAGTATACACCCAAAGAAACTGCCTCTCAGAAAGACATGCTGGAATAACTTGTGACAATCCTCAGCATTGCAGGCAACGATTCTGGAGAAAGGGCTGATTCTGTGGCTCCACTCTGAATAATTTCATGCCGCATTTGTGTTTGGAAGCCAACATGAAGAGGAGAGCGGCTACGGGACGTAGGACAAAGTGTGATCTTCCCAGATAACAGCCACACGAAGCACTCTGCTCATTAATGTGGCGACGGCCGGGAAGCGAAACGTGCACGAGGAGATTAACGAGGATTTGATCCAGTTCAACAGTTCCCCTCCTAACACGATTATTATCGCTGTTCGATGGCTTTTTACTGACTGAAAGAGTCGCCACATAATCTCTAATCAAACAGCAAGTGTGAGATTTCTCACTTTATTAGCAAAAGTGTCAGAAGATTTTACAGAATAAGAATGTTCCCAGCAAATAATCTGCCCACTGGAGAGTCCTCAGAGCTCTTCATTTGAATTCTTCTGGCTGTTTTCTGTTGAATCCTCGCTCAGACATTCTGTTGTTCATCAAATTCTCTCTCATATCAGAGGATCTGAGGGCTGTGAGGGTTTGCAGCTCTCCACAGTGAAGCAAACTTGCCTCCCAAAAGGCAGACAGCCTCAGCGAGAAGGCAGACGCAAGAGCGGCGTTTCCCTTCCCTTCAGAAGCTCCGTTTTGTCTCCAACCTTCTGAATGGAGCTGAATCAACCTCGATCATCGCCCAGAGCAGGATGGAAAGAAAACAAAAAAAATGTAGGAAGAGGAAAAAGAACAGAACGAACCAAAACCAGAAGCAGCAAAAGTGAAAACTGATGCTGAAGTTTCTGTTAAACAAAAGCTTCCCGGGAGGAAACGCTCCACATGTGTGTTAACACCGCGGTGGAAATGCTGTTTGTATATTTAACATTTGAAGAAGTCAGGATGGATTTAGGGAGAACATCAAGCGTGATGAAGTCAATGAGAGGTGAAGCAAAGGAAAACAGACGGAGGAGGGCGAGAAGGAAATGTCAGGGTGATTCATCTGCAGCAGGAACCATCTAGTCATCAGTTATCTTTAAATAAAGCATCTTCACAGCATATAGCATGCTAGAAGTGTTCATATGTAGTGATAACCCCTTAGAACTGCACCTTTACAGATATGTAGCAGAGGAAGTGTTTATGAAGGGAGAATTAGTGGAACGCACATATTTAAGGCCTTTAGGTTTCCTCTGGGGAAAACTGCTGCTGACTCTGTCCTCGTGTTGAAGTAACACTTGGATCTCTAATATCACTGCTGCCCATGTAGACACACTTCTTATATTTAGCATGTAGCATCCTAAGTTTACTTGTCTTGCCTCACTGCACATCCAGAGAATGATTATTAGACACTGAAAGCAGCCGTTCCAAACAGCCCACAGTCGCCTTTTCATTTTTGTGTTTTATGTTGGAACGACTGTGTTGTTTGTGCGTTCGTTAGCGTTTCTCTGAGAGCAGCTCGACTCGTGCCGACGCTTCGTCCAGGGTCGGTTTCGTCTCTGTAAAGCTTCCACCCTGGGGCCCGGTTGGATTACACCTATTTAGAGCTGCTCATTGTATTTAAAGCTGCTTTAATTCCACCCAGGAGAGCAAAGCCTCCGTGTTATTTCACATATTAAATATTTTGACGCACTGACTGAGGAACTCCCTGCGTTCATAGTTGGTATTATTAATGTTCACAGCGTACGTCACCTCACAGCACTTCACATCTTATAAACAGAGAACCCAACGATGTAAAGGTCCCTGTTAAACCAGCAGTGAGCAAACAGATCAGTCTTTTAACAGGGAGGAATATAAAAAACCTCCGACAGAGCCAGGCTCAGGGAAGGCAGCTGTCTGCCTCGACCGGTTGGGGTGAGGTGGGGATAGAAGGACGGTAGATGGAGAACAGACAGACAGCACAAACAGAACAGTGAACATTTGGAGGTCGGTGAGGCCAGAAGCTGCAGGTTGGACAGGATAGATGGTAGGATGCAGATTAGAGGACTCTGACTCTCCTACTACTACTACTACTACTACTACTACTACTACTACTACTACTACTGCTGCTACTGCTGCTACTACTACTACTACTACTACTACTACTACTACTGCTGCTACTGCTGCTACTACTACTACTACTACTACTACTACTACTACTACTGCTACTACTACTACTACTACTACTACTACTACTACTACTACTACTACTACTACTGCTGCTACTACTACTACTACTACTACTACTACTACTACTACTACTACTGCTGCTACTGCTGCTACTACTACTACTACTACTACTACTACTACTACTACTACTACTGCTGCCACTACTACTGCTACTGCTGCTACTACTACTACTACTACTACTACTACTACTACTGCTGCCACTACTACTACTACTACTGACAACATCAACAACAGCAACAACGATAACAAGTACGACGACTACAACTAAAAATACAACTACTACAACTACAAATACAGCTACTAAAACTACAACTACAATAACTGCAGCTACAACAACTACAAATACAGCTACTACAAATACTGAAACAACTACAACAACTGCAACTACAACTACAAATATAGCTACAGCTACTACAGCTACAACAACAATTACAACTGCAAATACAACTACAGCTACGACAACTTCTACAACTACCACAACTATGACTACAACAACAACTACTACTACAACAAGTACCACAACAACTACAAATACAACTACAACTGCTGCATCCACTTGAGGATCTCATGTATGGATCCACTAGAGAATCTAAGGTACTACTGCAGCTACAAGTGGATCTAAGGTACGGCTCCACCTGAGGATCTAAGGTACGGATCCACCTGAGGATCTAAGGTATGGATCTACCTGAGGATCTAAGGTACGGATCCACCTGAGGATCTAAGGTACGGATCCACCTGAGGATCTAAGGTATGGATCCACTTGAGGATATAAGGTATGGATCCACCTGAGGATCTAAGGTACGGATCCACCTGAGGATCTAAGGTACGGATCCACCTGAGGATCTAAGGTACGGATCTACCTGAGGATCTAAGGTACGGATCCACCTGAGGATCTAAGGTACAGATCTACATGAGGATCTAAGGTACAGATCTACCTGAGGATCTAAGATAGGGATCCACCTGAGGATCTAAGCCACGGATCCACCTGAGGATCTAAGGTACAGATCTACCTGAGGATCTAAGGTACGGATCCACCTGAGGATCTAAGGTATGGATCCACTTGAGGATCTAATCCACTTGAGGATCTAAGGTTCTAACTGACTGATAGGAACATGTTAATTCTCTCCAACTGTGGGATAAAAAGGTTCAAATAAACGGCTCCGATCATTTGTTCACTTAGTATCGTGGTTTCCTTTCGTAAAGTGCGTTTCTGAACCATCAAACCACGTGCTTCACTTTTTGTGTTTCGGTGTTTTGTGACGGTTTGATTCCCTGTCAGAGCCTCTGTGTGGAGGAGAGAGGCTCCATGTCACCGTCTTTAAAGAGGTGCAGACTGATGGAGGAGGGACTCGGTGCATCCGGTTGTTGTGTTTCACAGCACAGAGGAAACCCTCAGCAGCCCTGTTGCTGTTTGTTTTCTTTCTCTTCTGATAGTTTACAGCATTTATTTTGTTTGTGATCTTTGGAGGAGGACAAGAAGCCGTGCAGAAAAAAACATCCGATCTGACAGCTGCTGATGTCTGGAGATCAGGGATGAGGTGTCCTGAGGGCACGAAGGCTTCATGTTGCCTCCGAGGAAGAGTTCGCTGATTGTTGTTGTTAATGTTGTTGATGTTGTAGCTGTAGTTGTAGTCATAGTTGCAGCAGTTGTAGTTGTATTTGTAGTTGAAGTTGTAGTTGTTGTATTTGTTGTGGTTTTAGTTGTAGTTTTAGTAGTTGTAGTAGTTGTAGTAGCTGTAGTTGTAGTTGCATTTGTATTTGTTGTAGTAGTTGTATTTGCAGTTGTAGTTGTTGTAGTTGTTGTAGTTGTAGTAGCTGTAGTTGTTGTAGGTGTGGTAGTTGGATTTGCAGTTGTATTTGTAGTAGTTATAGTTGTAGTTGTAGCAGTTGTAGTTGTGGTAGTTGTAGTTGCAGTTGTTGTAGTTGTAGTTGTAGTAGTTGTAGTTGTAGTAGTTGTAGTTGTAGTTGTGATAGTTGTGATAGCTGTAGTTGTAGTTGTAGTAGTTGTAATTGTAGTAGTAGTTGTAGCTGTAGCTGTAGTTGTAGTAGTAGTAGCTGTAGTTGTATTTGTAGTTTTAGTAGTCGTATTTTCAGTTGTAATTGTAGTTGTAGTCATAGTTGTAGTAGTTGTAGTTGTAGCTGTAATAGTTGTGGTAGTTGTAGTTGTAGTAGTTGTAATAATTGTGGTAGTTGTAGCTGTAATAGTTGTGGTAGTTGTAGTTGTAGTAGTTGTGGTAGTTGTAGTTGTAGTAGTTGTGGTTGTAGTAGTTGTAATAGTTGTGGTAGTTGTAGTAGTAGTTGCAGTAGTTGTAATAGTTGTGGTAGTTGTAGTAGTAGTTGTAGTAGTTGCACCAACCATTAAGTGAAGCACCTCATCCTAACCACCACTCTGTTCATTCTGTGGATGCACTCAGTCTAAGCGTTGGGAGACGTCGACCTACATCTGCTCTGTGAGGAGGCCTCAGAGGCTGTGGTGCTCTTTCTCCTTCACCTGTAACCTTCTGGCCTGGTCGTGCTCTGTGACGTCTGTGTGAACAAACAAAGCTGAATGAAAGTAAATGAACTCCAATTTTCTGTGCACGTTAGAGACGTCAAGGGGATTTCTGATTTACTGTACGTCACTAGATAACTAACTAACCGAGCATGCACTGAGTGGGAAACACTGTTCCTTGATATGAAGGGAGCTAAATCAGCATTTCAACATTGTACGTGGCATTTACTACTGTTTGTCCTGTAATAAATATAAATATAAATAATTTAACTGGAAGGCCCAGGTGACAAAACAGGGGACCACTATAAGATAATATATTTTTTAAATTTAACATTTTTTTTACACCACTTGATATACTTTTTCTTTCAAATAACGACAAACATTTGCAAGATAATGATTTAATTGCTGATTTAAATACAGTAAATGCGTAATTTTACAGTCAAATATTGTCAAAGAATAAATTAATATTAAAAAAACAGATTTTTCATGTGGACATTTTACGATTTGGGGCTAGTTTTATTTATTTATTGTTAATTAGATGCAGTAAATATGTAAATTGATGCTTTTTTCTGTGATTTTTTAAAATAATTTTCTATAATTTAACAAAAAAAATGGGGGAAAACGTAAAATAACAGTTAAAAACATTCTTATAAATTTTATTGTTATTTTATTTGTGTTTTTATAAGTAATTTTAATGACTCTTTTTGAGCCTTTATTTTTTTTCTGTCTTTTATCTATTATGTACAGCACTTTGGTCGACTGTAGTGGTTTTTAAAGTGCTTATCAAATAACGCTGGATTGGATTGGATTGGATTCAGAAAACCTTCATTCCTTACAGTGTGGAATATGCCTGACTGTATTGTTCGTATAGTTCGTAAGCAGCCCTCAATATCACTGTACGATGTCCTCCGACTAAATACAACTCACTGGTTCACATTCATCCGAAAGGCGCTCCACTGATCGCCTCATGTAGAGGATGTGGGAACAAAGCTGACAAACAGACCCTCTGTTTCTCATTCAGGGGTGATTTAAAGGGCGCTGACCTTTGCAGAACTGATGGAAATTATATATAATTCAAATGCAATTAATAGTAAATTAGCAGGGGGGTGCAATTTTAGCTAATCAGGAGAGCGGTTGGGTTGTTTCACCACCGCCCCGACCATGAATTACACTAATGCCTGCAACCGGTTGAGGTAAGCAAACCGGTGAACAGAAAGTCCTCAGCCTGGCAGAGTGTTTAACAGCAGTCACATCGCCTCATCGGATTCTGGTTCTGCTGATTGTTTGCTCACTGCTTCTTTCCCCTGGTTCAAGAGCTTATGAGCTGAACTCAAGCCTGTTTGTAAAGTTTAAAGTGAAATCCAGTGAGCCTCTAACACGGCCTGACAGATAACCCCCGATGTGGCCCCCATGTGAGCCTCATCTCTCCAAATGTTTTCCCCGTCTGCCTCCTCCATGCAAACCACACCGAGCAGATGAGATGTGAGGCTGAACGACGCAGGTTCCTCCTCCTCGCTCTCGTTCTGCAGCATAATCATCCCAGAGACGAGCCGTGTGGCTCCACCGCTGGCCTCGCCTCCACCTCCCTGCTGCGTGCTCCGCGGTGCTGCTGGACACCTGGTGTGCTCCGCTGAATGCCAGCTCGCTCCCCCGCCGCGGGATTTGTTTGTAGTCTTGTCTGCTGTCCAATTAGCAGTGTGTGTCCAATTACTGCTGATAAGACTGCCGAGGCTCCAAACTTCCACTCTGAAATGATTCTACATGAATGCGGTGTATATTAGAGCGGATTAGATGCTGCTGACAAGGTAAACAACTGTAGGAAGCTGTTTCTGAGCTGCCAAATGTAGAAACACTTCCAATCTGATGCAGCTTCATGTGCAGCGTTGAGCGACGGAGAATTCCAGTCATTCTAAATCAACATCAGGTGTAATTACAGCCTCGTTGTTCTGATGGAGAACCTGAAGAACAACACCAACCAATCAGGAACATGTGGAGGAACATGACAATGGTCCAACATGTTAGTTTGACCTCCTGTGATGTTCCTGGAGTCATTGGTTGTTTCGGGTCTTGTGACATCATACACCCTCCTCCATTCGACCCAGCTGTGGTTGATTCGGCCCCAGTTCGTACCCAGATGGCTGACTTCTCTCCTCTTTGAGCCACAGCCATCTAGAGGTTCTTCCTGCCACTGGCTCTCCTCCTCCTTCTACCTCCAGTGTCCAGCTGGCTGAAGGCTCTGGCTGAGGATGGGCTGCAAATCCTCTGCATCCTACGTCCACTTGGAGACGCCGCGCTCTCCATCCAGCCTCCATCAGTCCCTCATACTTGGAGAGCTTCCTTTCGAAGGCCTCTTCCAAATGGCCTTCCCGTGGGTCTGTCAGCTCCAGCAGGACGACATCTGGCGGCTGCGATGTGGTTGTTGAACTTTATCTGCGTTCCAGCTCCGCCAGCAGCTGCCAGCAGAGGTCAGGATGACTGCGAATGTTCTGTTGGTGGATTCTAGCAGCTCTAGGAACTCAATTCATGTGTAGCGATGGACTTCAGGACCTTCTCCGAGTTCCTTTGTGCAGCAGCAGGGCATGGTGGCTCTGCTACATGTGCAGATTTGTTGGACTTGGAAGCACATCATACAAGGCCTGGAAGAGGATTTTTTTACGGTGCAGCTCAGCTTTCCAGAGCTAAATACAGCGTAGATTTAATATGCATACTGGCCTTTATTTTAAGTGGCTGAAGTATGTTTTGCTGCTGATCTGGGCACAGCAGGTAATTGCTGCCCTGCCCTGGTCCTCCTTCTGCAAACCAGGGTCCACACTGCCAATCATCTACTGTAGGTAATACACCAACGTCATACAAACCACTTCAGAGATGCCGACCGATACCTTCTATGAAACTCCCCGACTAAGGCGCAGAATGTGAAGAGACGCTGGCAGACGTCTGCTGCTCTTTGATAAATAACACCTTTCCAGGAACATTAGAGACGGAGTCAGTCTGTGTTCTCAAACTAAGACATTATGAGTGACTTTGGGAAACTGGTGTGTGTAAAATTTCAGGTTCCAGAGTTCATGACTTCCTCAGGAAAAAGAGAAACGAGTAGCCCTTGTTATTTTTCATGAGCAGAGAGAATCCTCCGAGAAAGAAAATGAGCCTCTAATGTCAGCGGATTTTACTGGAAATGTCACATTCAGTATTTTGAAAAAGGCAGTTGGAGGCTTGAAGATAAAACCAAAGGAAATATAGTTTCAAAGGGAGGACATGTTGGCTCTGCTCACTGTGATGGTCTCTATGTTGGTTTTCCGTTGTTTGGATTAGTTTGTCAGCCTTCTCAGCCTCCCCTGAGTTAGAGAATACCTGCGTTAGCCTCGTTACCGTCTGAGTGTTGCCTGGTGTTGAGGCTGACAGGTGAGGGGTTTTCAGCTGCAGCAGCTCCTGGATGGTCATATTTTATAGAACAAGCCTCGGGCTTAAACACTGGAACGACATGTGTTCATTCAGAGCCGGTGGCTGTGTTGCACATGACAGAACTGAATATGATGCAATGTGTGGGGACAGGAAGCAGCACTGTTGTTGTTTCAGCTCAGCTCTCTCCACATTGTGTTTTCATCCTGTTTATAATCTCCTTTTTAACATCTAAACTCCCGTCATCGTCGATTTGTGATGAATTTCAACACTAATGAAACCAAAAAACCTCGGTGGAAGGTTTCGGTCGCTGTCAGCAAGGTGCTGGTCTGAGTGTGAACTGGGCTCCGTGAGCTTCATAATGACATTCTGCTCTACTGGCAGCTGCAAATGTCAGGTGAGGAGGCGCCTGAGCAGCTCAGCGTGAGGAGGAAAGAGCTGCAGGGACAGCAATGAACAGAAAAAGAAAAGGAGATAAGAATCACTGTTAGTACAAGAGCTGATATAGGGTACAGTAGAATAAAGTAGGGCTGTCTGTGCTGCAAGGAAGGCTGAAGAAATACATTTACAGTTTTCCAAATGCAAAATGAAAAAACTACTTTAAAAACAGTGAAAATCAGCAGCGAGGGAGGCAGAAAAAATACTGCTTGACTGCTGTAACTTTCACAAACTATTTTAAAAGAAATCATCTGTAATATAATTATAATCATCATAAAATAAGCGTTGTTTGTTTTGTTTGTTTGTTTTTGGTCATTTAATATTTTTATTTTCACTATATATTTTCTGTAATTTAACTCCTTATTAACGCTTGTTGTTGCAAATTTGCAACGTACCGCTGCAGCCGAGATAGCGTATACATTCCCCCAATGCTGGTTCGTGCATATTCAATACATATATAGGAACCTTTTGCAAGCACTGGTTTCTCTTAGGATCAGTTTGAACGACATTTGCGGCACCAGTAAAAAAAATTACCATTAATGCCTGTTGCATTACACCTTTATATCTACTATATGTGCTGCAGACAAATTAACAATCTTCACTTAATTGAACATCAACTTGAAATCAAAACACATAAAATATTGTTTTTATATAATTGTAAATAAATTCAGGCGTCAAGGGGCTATGAAAACAGGAAATTCTATAAAATGACAGTTTAAAACATTATTTACATTTTACAATCAATAATTTACAGAACTTTTCTTTCAAATAATGGCAAACATCAGGTAATAATAATAGTTTTTGTTTATTAAATACTGTAAAAATAGCATCATTTTATTGTCAGACATTTTAAAAATAACAGTTTTTGTTTGTTTTCTTGTTTTTGCAGTTAACATGTATTTTAAATATGTAAAATAGCAGTAAACTGTTGAGGAAATGAAAGTTAAAACACATTTTTTACAGTGTAGTTGCCGCCTGTGATCCCCTTTTTATTACTTCAGTTTTTGAGGCAGCAGAAAACAGGTGAGACCGATAGACGACGACTTTATTCCACTCAGGTGTCCAACTAACCGGCTGACTGTCGGTCTGATGCAGGGGTGGGCAATCCTGGTCCTCGAGGGCCGCTATCCTGCATGTTTTAGATGTTTCCCTCTTCAGACACACCTGATTCATATGATCACTCATCATCAAGCTCTGCAGAAGCCTGATAACGATCCTGATCATTAGAATCAGGTGTGTCTGAAGAGGGAAACTTCTAAAACATGCAGGATAGCGGCCCTCGAGGACCGGAGTTTGACACCCCTGGTCTGATGTCTCTCATCCGTCCTGCAGCTGAAACCGTCAGTCACAGGAGGGTCGTGATGTCAGAGCATCATGGAGGCTCCCAGGCAGGTGGTTTGAGTTAGAGAAGAAGGGGCTCGGTTGGGGCTTGGAGCATCTCTCCTCCACGACTGCTCAAGCAAACAAGTTGACAGGCGAGAGGAAAATATGCGCGCATTTGGGAGCACATCCACCGATTAAGTGCATCATTTTGCCTTCACCTATTTAAATTCCATCACTTGACACCCAATTATAACGCTGCCAAAGGACTTCTGAGTTATTAAAAACAGCACGTGTAGCGACAGGACAGTGTCAGGTTCCCTCTAAGAAAACACTCCCTGCGTTATTATTCCACAGGGCCTTCACTCTCAAACAGGACTTATTGGTTTAGGCACTCATCTTGTCAGCCCGACACGCTGCAGTTTGCATGCTAATGCTCCGAGCAGGACGAGCTGATTCATCCCAGGCTTTCCTCCTGTACGGAGCTTCTCTTCCTCCGTGTGGTGGGATGCTAAGTGACGCTGTCAGGGTAGCCCACCGGTGTGTGTCAGCTGCTCCGTCCCTGACCGGCAAAACAGCGACAGCGCTTCTTTCTCGAAAATTGGAAATGTGGAATTGTCTGACAGCAGGCAGCGTGAGGGGAGTGTTCCTGCTGCAGTCCACACTGCTTCCTCTCAGCAGCTCCTTCAGTCCATGTGTTGCTTCTGGAGAGTCGACCTGTCTCCTCTGTTTATGTCACATTGAGGTGCAGAACTGGACAATAGAACACTTCAGCCCTCATCCAGCATATTTACAATACATGAAGCACCAGCTGTGGCCCGGGGAAGCTTTAAAAACACACTGGAAGAAATGGTCATGGAAAAAATGTTAACTATTTCCTTCTCAGAATATTATTAGGTATGTAATTAATAACACTGAGGGGAAAGCAATGGTTCATTTCTATATTGTGTCAAATGAAAATATAGAATTCATTAAATGACAACTGAGGATTTTATCCCAAATTCAACCCAGATTGGTAGAAAAGATTCTGGTAGCATTTTGTTTTAATTAATTTTAGTTATTTGGATTTTATTTATATACACCGATCAGCCCCCACTGACAGGAGAAGTGATTATCATTGATCATATTGGTTCTATGTAGTGTTCTGATGGAAAACCTTGATCAGACTTAGACACCCAGATACACATTGTCCCACAACAAACACACTCCCTCATGAACATGGAAATCCCAAATCTTGGTCCTGACATTCTCCACCTTCTCTCCTCCTCCCCTTGAAGCTTCAAACATGGTTAAATTTGTGCTTTTTCCCCACAATCACACCATCAACCAACCAACCAGTCACATTTTATTGATATGACACTTTTCATACAAACAAAAAAGCAACACAAAGTGCTTTATGGATAACAGAAATGAAATAATGCAGCAGAGCGGTACTCCCACTCCTACCACATTACCACTGGGGTTATCAATAGGAGACCCGAAAACACAGGGGAACTGAGGAAACACCAGATGAGATCAAATTAAATATAATAAGGTAAAATAGGCGAGATAAATCACTAAAATAACATAAATTAAATTAAATATCTATTATTAAAATAGAGATGGATAGAGAAATAATAAAAATAAAGTATAAACTGGACATTAAATAGACTGAAATAGTTAAATAAATAGATATTAAATATAGATAGATGTAGAGTTCCAAGAAGAGGAATCAATAAAAGTTATCAATCAAATCAATCCAAAGCTTGACGACTGAAAAGACTTGATCGTGCTCTGACTGCATGACAAACATTTCTTTCTTGTTTTGGCGTTAAACTTTTTATAATTGACTTCAGTAATCATCCGTCTGACGCTGGACTTCATCTCACTTTGAAAAGCAGTGTTTATGGTTGTCAGCACGTGAGCTAACATGAACTCAGTAAACTGGTGCATCTAATTAAACTGTATTGGCAGAACTGTGTGAGTCAGGACCCCAGAGCACTGGTGATTTAAAAATTAAAACAGAGAACAATAAAAAATGTGTGGAAAAGTCACAGACATCTAGAATAATAGAAGAAAGCATCGGCAAGATACAACTAAAAATGATAGCCCAGCGGGTACGATGAGGGCTGATCAGCTGTTGGTTGTTTTTGTATGATACGTTGGCGACTACAATCACGTCGGCAGATTTAATCTATTTGTTGAGGCGACAGTGCGTCTCTATCTGGGAGCCTTCACCATGACATTGCCTTTTACTTCATCACGAAAGCAGAAATCAATCTGTATGCCGCAGGGCAGAAGGCAGACGGTCCTCCAGGACTCTGTGTGCTCATCTATGATTATCAATTATTGAAGGTGTTATTCTGCAGGAAAATATATGTTTTAGTTGAGAAAAAATATTGAATTGAAGGCTTTGGGCTTCCCTTCCCACCTGCAGGAGAGTTTATATTGTAGGACTAAATAATAATAATAATAATTATAATAATAATAATAATAATAATGCATTGGTTTTATGTAGCACTTTTCTAGACACTCAAAGACGTTTTACATTGCATTATTCATTCACTCCATACTCCATGGTGCTAAGCTACATATGTAGCCACAGCTGTCCTGGGGTAGACTGACGGAGGCCCCGCTGCTCCATCGGCCCCTCCAACCACCACCAACCACCCCCTCTCACACTGCATCCACCCAGGCTTCCTGGTGTTCCCTCAAAGTCTCCCATCCAGGTACTGACCAGGCCCAACCCTGCTTAGCTTCCCAGATCTGACGGGATCGGGAATCCACAAGGCGGTGGATGCAGCAATCCAGTAAATTGACTCTAATAATTAGGGATGCACGATAATGCCAATTTCAACCGATACAGATAATCAATAATTTTATACTTCTTGCAGCTGATAACTGATAATGATGATGTCGGATGACAGGGGGGCATGAGGGAAGTGGGTGACACCGGAGCGTGACATCAGAGCTGGCAGTTCCACCCACAGTGGCGTTCCAGAGCCTTGGCGACGCTCGGCAGCACTCGGTGATGCTCGGCAGTGCCTGGCAGCGTACTACAGCCTTGGCAACGCTCGGCAAAGCCCACCGGCAGTGGTGCCCAACAGCGGCATGCGCGACTATTCGAATATCGAAATTATTATCCCAATACCACCACAACCAACCAATATTCGGATATCCGGCACCAGTCCTAGTGAAACGACTTCTTCAGACACGGTAAAGAAAGTCCACACTGGTCAGTGCCACGACATGCTGCTTGTTTCTCTCTGCCGGCGCAGTCTGATGACATCACACACATGAGACAGTACCTTAAGGAAGGGGAGGGGTTGAGGAGCCAGGCATGAGGACAAACCACAACACACAGACCAACGGCAAAAACCAAGATTCCAAGTCTTTATTATTATTGGGTCATTTTTTTATGATCGGAATGACGACATAATTGCCTAAATTAACCGATAATTAACCGATATTATCGTGCATCCCTACTATTAATAAAAATGCACATTTTATTGCACTAAGACATCTGTGTTTTACCACTACTACTGTTCACGCTATTTTTAAGTTTCTATTAGTGTTTGAGTGTCTGTAATGTGATGTACTGGAAGCTCATTGGTACATGTAGTAAAAGATCAGTGTGTAGTATCCAAACACACACACACACACACACACACACACACACACACACACACACCAATCCCAGTCCAGTTCTCATTTTGTTGCTATAACATCTGTGACTCCACCAACAACGCCAGACTCCTACACATCTCAACACTCGATGTTCCGCGGAGACACCAGATGGATACAGTTTGATTTGTCACAGACAAGACAATTCAGACGAGATCCTTTCATGGTTTGGTAAAGTGTGTGTGTGTGTGTGTACAGAAGCGTGGGTGGACATGGGCTGTTTACGCTGCCTTGTTTATGCGTACACACTAATACTGTGTAGGTGCAAAATGGCTGCAGATACACTCCACTCCGTCACTGTGCTGCATCTAGTAGCAGAGTAGTAGAAATGACTGTGAAGTGTTTTGTTGCGTCCCCATGTGTCCACCGCTAAATCCTCTCTAACACCCCCAAATGGAACTTTTTTGGACGAGTGGAAGAGAGTTTCATAGCCGAGGCCGCTGCGGTGTTCACTCCTGAGTGGTTTTAGCAATCAGACGGATCCAGACTGTTGACGCTCGCCCTCGTCTGTTATCGAGCTCACGCCGGTCGTCATATTATGGACTGTCAATAAAGAGACCTGTGACCTCCAACACTTCCTCCTGGAGAGTGACTGACAGGCAGCTGAGTGGAAGAGGAATCAGTCATGGTGACGGTCGCCTCCACGCTTCACACACTCCTTAGATGACGTCAGAGCAGGAGCATGATGTGGATGTATGTGTTCCTCAAGTGGGGGCCATGAATCGTCTTATAGGGATCCACATGCTGTGAATTAGAGTTGTCGGATGTTGTTGCCATGTGGTCGGGTGCATTTTTATCCACTGACATTTGGGATTTCCATCTGCATGAGGGAGTGTGTTTGTTGTAGGACCATGTTTATCTGGGTGTCTAAGTCTGATCAAGGTTTTCCATCAGAACACCACATAGTACCAACATGATCAATGATATTCACTTCACCTGTCAGTGGTTTGATTGGTCTACATCTCCCGGAACCAGAACAGACACAGCTCAGACATCTTCTTGAACCTGTGTGTTGGAAAAAGGAGACACATTTTCTATCTGTGGTTTAGAAGCTGATTCAAATTCTCCAGTGTTAAAGCGTGATCTCAGCTCCACACAACACTCTCTCCGGGAGTTAACTACGACAGTGAAGTCAGCGATAAGAGAAATCAGCACATTAAAACCACATTCATCTGTAGACAGGGTTGATGCGAGCAATAAACTGGTTGTTCAATGTCACCGACGATTTATTGATCAATAGGGGATTTATGTCAAATTAGAAAGCGTCACCCTCCATCGGATTCACAACACGAGGTGTGGACTCGGCTGCTCTGAAGTGACGGAAGCACGGCTGAGAGGGTTTCCCTGCTTTTCTGCATCATGTGAGCCAAACGCTGCGAAGCTGAGGCCGAAACGAAGGAGATGGACGGCAGGACGACGGCTAATTAGCATGGAAGGAGTGACCCTCCTCGGGGGGAGATGAAGGAAGGGAAGGGAAAGGAGGGAGCCTTCTCATTGAAAATGTCATAAAGAAATCATAAGTAGTTTAATCCAGTTGATTAAAGCCTGGAGTAGAACCACCTGTTGGGTTTTTAATGTATATTACATGAAAGGAGATGCTTTCTTTATGTGTATCAAGGCTTTTCTTATTTATAAAACCTGATTCACCAAGCATGGAAGCTCATTCTGGACCCTACTCCGGTACTGCATGTTTCTCTTTTTGTGTTCTCGACGTCCAGACAGGAGGAATCTGCATGTCGTGTTTCCAGTTCAGCTCCACTCACTGGAACAGAGCTTTCTTCTTCTTTTATTCTGCATGTCTCCACACCTGTCTGATCCTATTAGGCCGCAACGTGTCTGCTGAGCTGATCAGCGCCGTAACCCGGCAGATGGTGAGCTGATGACCGTTCATAATGGAGAAAATGAACATTAAATCACCTGATAATAGAATTTAGATGGGCTTTCAATCAGCGGAGCCGAGTGTCCTGTGTGATCTCAGCGAGGTGTTGGACTTAATTTGTGCTAATGTGGCAAAGAATCCTGAAGGAAACGTATGTCGTGTTGGCCAGCACCCTGCAAGCCTCGCTTTGAATGTACGTCACATCCTCACATAGTGGGAGCTTTTTAAAACACAGTGTAGGACCTCAGCTCCAGACAGAACCACACACAGACTGACCTCCATCTCCTGTGTGCTTTAAACCATCTGGCTGCCTGCTTCAACACATTCAGAGGGTCTTAAATAAAATCTGTCACGGTGCTTTGGTGGTGTTTTCCTGAACAGCCCCAACATCCTGACCACTGACAGGTGAAGTGATTAACATTGATCATATTGGTACTATGTGGTGTTCTGATGGAAAACCTTGATCAGGCTTAGACACCCAAATAAACATGGTCCCACAACAAACACACTCCCTCATGCACATGGAAATCCCAACAACACCAACCAATCAGGAACATGTGGAGGAACATGACAATGGTCCAACATGTTGATGTGACCTCCAGACTTCCTACAGCCCATTCTGATCAAGCATCAACAGGATGCAGTGGAACCAGTTGGATTGACAGAGGCCCCACTGCACAAGCCAGAGTAGCCAAAGGATCCAGTGGTTCCAGACCCCATAGGACCCCCTGAGAGGTCCTCTGGTCCAATGGTTCAGAGCATTCTGGACCACATAAGGGGGACCAACACAGTATTAGACAGGTGGTCATGATGTTAGGCCTGCCTGGTGTGTGTGTGTTTGCATAAAGTTCAGCAAACCTTGAATAAAAGTTTTCAGTCTTCGCTACTTTACTTCTTCCTCCACTTGATTTATCAAAGCGTTCAAAACTAACTGACCTCCAAACACAGTAAAATAGAAGATAATAAATAATCACCTTCCTTTAACAGTGTCTGAACAGACTGCCACCTCCTGTGCTGTGATGAAAACTAAGAAGAAATGTCTTTTTTTTAAAAACTCAGCACTTCTTTTCTTCACTCATAAAACGAGTTTGGAGTTTAGTTGTTCAGAAGCCCTGCTGGATTCAGAAGTTTCTCTCAGTTCTTTCTCGTTGTCCACATGAGGGTTTATCCTTTTCAAACTCGTGCTCTCTCCTCTCTGTCTTTCCACTCTCTCCTCCTCTCTTCACTTTTTGTCATCCGGAGTTACTTTCGGTGTCACTGTGAAGCGTTCGGCATCTGTTAGGAGTCACATTCAGCAGTTTTTCCCACCTACGCAGTGCCCACTCCTCTCGGTGGAGTCGATCGGGGATAGAACTGCTCTGTAGACAGTTTCCCTGGTCCTCTGTGTCTCTTTCACTCCCATATTGTTTGACCTTCCTCCTATGTAGAATCACTCTGCTAATTAATGTGTAAGATGAGCATATGTCTGGAATCTGATTGTCTCTTCGTTTCTCTCTTGTTTTTTCGGGCTGCTGCCTCCTGATGTGCATCGTTCTGAACCTACATGTGGATCCTAACATGCAGGTAAACCTCCAGTTCTTCAGATGTTTGTTTTGTGGTCTTCTTGTCTGCTGGTTTCCTTTCGTCACCAGAAACACTTAATATCACCTCACAAGCAGCAGCTATGCGTCATGTTCGGCGTCTACCTTCAAGATCGTGGTGTAATTCCGACCTGCGACCTCGCTATCGTTTTAGCTTTTGCAGGTCTTCCACTGATGCTCAGCAAGCAGCAAGCCGCCTGCCTCACATCCTGAACCTTCCACTCGCTTTACCTGAGGTGTGGAGTTATTAAATGTTGACCAGGGCTGTGTCGGATGCGGTTCTTTGTGTGAGCTGAAACATGCATGCATGTGAGGGGCACATAGCTGGTTTATCTGGGATTTGCTTTGCTGGTTCTGGAGTCCTAGAACAAGTGACCTGTAGTTAGCATGGAGCAAATCTGTGGTTGCTATGCGAAGAAACAACTTCCTTCACTGCTTCCATGATGCGGTGAGGAGGACTCTTCAGCTGCAGCACTTCAACGGTAACTCCGATGTATTTTCAACCTGGCATATTTTCCCTTATTGTGGCTCCAAGTGTAATTCTCACTTTGCATTGTTTGCCTCCTTTGTAGAGGTTTGAGGAAAATACGTGCAGCAGGGGGCGATCAGCATGAGCTCCGTCCCCTTTCACAAAGAAGGCTGATTTTCATGTGGGTAATTTTTCATGCTTGTAAGTAAACACAGTAATTAGCCAACCAGAGGGGAGATTTTACTAACTGTAAAGTGCTTGTTGTGTGGAGAGCGGAGCATTAGTTGGTCCTGCTCTTTTCTTTGAGGCGAATGTTAGTCAAAGCTGCAGGTTTATTCATCTTAGAGATTTTTTTTCCAAGTCTGGCATCATCAGGAAGAGTGTTTCTTGTTGGCAGCAAAGCAGGGAGTGGAGGAACGCCGTCCAGTTGCTTTTTGGCCTCCTTTTCAGTAAAAGTCAGCCTCACTCATAGAATCAAACCGACACATGCAGATGAATATTCCAGGGATTAGACCGGCCGCTCCCTGTGGTTGTTTCTGTGAAGATGAAAGACCTCTTAACAACACCCATCTTCCCATCTAAATCATATTTTTGGGTTGATTGAACTTTTCATTTTACATCACTAATAGTTCGTCGTTTAATTTGTTTTTATTGTTTCATTTAGTCCTGGTTGCACCTATGGATTGATGATGCAACCCTAGTATTTTTATGGTCATATGTGTGTCAGAAACTGCTCGAATATCGAGTAAAAATGAAGTAATGGCTGCTTTTCTATTAACTCTCAGTCCATGTAAGTGTTTCAGATGTAGACTGACATCTCTTCTCCCTGCCTGGGTATTCATCATGACTTTCCCAGCAATTAAATCCAGTTCTCTCTGGGGAGTAGAAGCCCAGAGACAAACACACGTCAACTAGATCTGAACCAGAAAGTGATGCTTTGCTCTGCAGTCGTTTTTGCCTCCCCGTCGGGGGCAGAGCGTTACGAATCCAGAGTCTTTAGGGGGAGCTCTCAGAGGGTTTCCATGCCAGCCGAGAGCCGCCGTGTTGAAGTATAATAACTGCAAAACAGCCATAAATCAAACGTTCTCAGCAGAGTCGCAGGTAATCAGCTGGCGTGATGGAAACCGCTGGGGTGGAATCACTAGAAATAGACAGAGGAGCTCTTTATTCAGGACAGAGACCAGCAGCAGAGGAAACTAGAAACTGGAGCTCCAAGAGTCATTAGCGTCAGAGCACAAGTACTGCAGAGCATCTGTAACTTTAGCGTAAATGATCCACTTCTGGAGGTCACAGCGCCGAGTGCAGGGAGTGCTGTGTGGTTTCATATTTAGAGGGTAAATCAATGGGTAAATCTTTTCTGAACTGCATCCTGATACTTGATTGATGGAGTCGACCTGCTCGAACTTTCAGACTTTCACTGCAGCTGATGGAGGTTCACAGTTGTCACCAGTTAAGGTCAAGGCAAGAAATAACAGTAAATAAGGTAGCAGTTCGCCATCATCTAGGGTGTTTGTTCTAAATATAGCTTCTCTAGCTAATCGTCTTTCCTCCTGCAATGCAAATATAGGTGTAGCTTCATTATAGAGGCTAATGGGGGCATTATCAGTTAATTGCACCAGCCATTACTGCCATTAACGCGGAGGTCACTCCATGTTGCTCCCAGTGGGATTCCACCATTTTGAACACACACACACCCATCAAATCAGTCTGTTGAGACGTAACCAGGGCTGAAGCTTGAGGAACACAGCTGTGACTGCAGTACGAGTGACTGTAGCTCAGTTGAGTAGCTCTGGGCTGTTTCTCTGCTGTCCTTGTTGCTCCCATCACCAGCCGCTGAGTATCCCTCGGACGGGGAGCATTGAAAATGAAACACAGCCGAGGCGCTGTGCAAATTCCACACGCCAGCTTGAACGAATCAGTCTTTTATCCGACGCCACTGGAAGAAACGCCTCCAGATTGCGGCGATGATTAGTGGCGGTGGAATGAGACGCGGAAACACTGCGACTGTTTCGTCTCGCTGAGCCATCCATCACGTCTCAGGTGGGAGACAGGAAGAGACGTCTGCACGGGAACCACCACAGATCGCTTTCCCCGACTCATACCTCCCCTCCTTTCTTTTCAGTCTCTTTCCTCTGCTTTCGAGAGCTTTTCTTCTGGCCTCGTGCTCTCTCCGTGGCCCGACACACTCCCAGGCACCCCCTGGTTCTCCTCTTGTGTCCCACGTCTCCTCGTCGCAGTCGGCTCGGCTCCACATTTACCAGCATTAGCTCGAGGCGTTAACGCTGACATCCAGAAGTTTGCTGGAGGACGGAAACACTGCGGGCCGGAAATTAATTATGAATCGAGACACTTGGAGGTGAGGAGCTTTGACCTCTGTGTTCGGTGTAGGACATGAGTGGACTGCACCCTGTTAAATGAATCTTCTCTCTTTCTTCCCCTCTAATGAATGCGATGTAATGAGGAGGACGGCTTTACCCGGCAGCTGGGATTTCTCTGATTGCACAACTGTAAAATTATAATCTGAAATGAATCGCCTCATCACGTGACATGGAGACGTCTTCTTCCAGCTCTGGTCGCACTTCTGTGTTTTGCAAAGAGTGGCTCAGAGTGACGATGAGCAGCGAGCCAAATTATTTAACGAGATCTAGACAGCATAAAGATAATGAATCCTGATTTATAAGGCCGTGAATAATGCATGATAGCATGGAGTGTCTAGAAACCATCTGCCCGGCCGAGGTTTTGATATTCGACTCCGACATGAAACGAGACTTGAGCCGTCTCCGACAATCAGCCCTCACGTCGCTCACTTTGACGGCGAGTTCTGTATTTTTCAGCGTGTCGTTTCAGCGGGAGTCCATCAAACCTGCTGCCGGCGGCACGTTGTAATGAAAACAGTATTCCTCTCCCCCCCCGGGTCTGAAATACAAATGAGCAAAGCGACGGAAACAGGTGGAGAATGTAAACAAACCTTCCAAACGCGGTCCACCTGAGATCTCGTGGGTGGGAGCTTCACAGATGGGAAGGAAGGGGAACAAACCTGGAGACGTGAGCTCACAACATGCTCAGATAAGATCAGGAAATGAGAGAGGTCACACATCCAGGAATCAAACCTGCTGACTGTAAACGCTTTAGAAGGCAGCTGCTGTATCTTTGAAGCGCTTTCTACTGTTCTGCGTCTCGAAAACTAAATATTGCAACTGAGTATTTGAGCGTCGCATCATCATCTTATCCCCAAGAAGAACCAGGTCTAGTTCTGGTTCTTAGTTGGTTCTAATCTGGTTCCTCCAAAGAACCTGTTTGCTTTTCCATTGAGCCAAGTTGGAGCCATTGGGTCACCGGAAAACCACTACGCTAGCATCCATTACATAGCAGCTAAACAAACGCAGTAAGTTGATGATAATATCTATGTTTATCTCTATAGATGGTCTTAAGGCTGATTGTGAGGCGGAGGTCCTCCTGTTGCCTGGACACATCCGTGATCACGCTACTGGTGGGACACAACTGTAGCGGATTTCAGGTCAACAGTTTGTGGTAAACTTCCGTGTGTCCCGGGAGTCATTCCAATACATGTGTGATGGGACCAGGGACGTCCTGGAGAACAAGGACACTAATTAGCGCTTGTGTGTCCCTTTCCACCATTGATGGTTGGTCACCATAACCCCGCCCCCAGCCCCTGACGTACTCGGTGCTTAGCTCTGGACCAGCAAAGAGTTGGTGCTTGCTGAGCTCCAGTTTATAGAACCTGGAGTCGGTGCTTAGGTGGTGGAAACACAAAGAAGTGGAGCTAAGTCAGGCTCTGGCTCTGAACTAGACCCATCTATGGAGGAGATAAGGGGATAGCCTTTTATTTTATTTTGAAGAAAAACTGCATTTTGAATAATTTGGCCCCTGGGTGCTGCCCCCGGCTGGCTCCTCCTCTTCATCCTCCTCCTCCTCTTCAGGCAAGAAAGTGTTTTTTCCACAGTTTGGTTCAGTCTGTGATGGTTACAGCAGAGGCGACTTCTTTTAAAGCACGGATGGAACCAGAGCTATTATAAGAAGGAGATAGAATTAACAATCTGAGCATTACTTTGAACTAATTAAACATTATATACGTCAGCTAAACTGTTGCTTCAGCCAATCAGATTTCGAGCTGGTGACCCCAGGGCCGTCAAGCAGGGGTACGATGACATCAACGTTTTCACGTCCTCTGATTGGATGGTCAGAGAGCTTAGCGATACCTACCTGTAGAGACCTGCACAAGGTTTCCTGCTTTAGTGAAGGCATTCATTCTGGCTACATGAGAAACCAGAGTCCTGTTTAATATTAATGATTTTTCTCGCCGTGGCGTCACAGTGATGGTATTAAGAGGCGGTTTGATTCAGGTGAGACGCCACTGAAGGCCGAGGTGTGAAATGCACGGCTCCCCACTGTTATGAGGACGTGTCAGACTTTTAATAACCACTTAAAAAAGAATGCGTTTTACAGTTTGGTTTTTTTAGCTCAAAGTACTGCAAGGATGTTTAAGCCTCGTTCTCAACAGGCCGCCCCCGTTTCAGGAAGAAGACTCTCTCTGTGATTGACAGAGCAAAGCAAGACAGTTGGAAAAAAAAGAAAATGTTGTCAGAAGTTTTCCTTTATTTAGATGAGAAGTGGAAAAAGTAAAAGACGTGAATGCATTAAAAGAAATTTCCATCTCGTGACACCTTCAACGTGTGGTCGTTTATTCATTTTCTGCATCGTGTGTTTTACATTCTAAAGATGTTCTTGTGAATCGTGTACAACATCACACCACAGATGTGAAGCTTTAGTCCTGCAGATTAGTCCTGCAGCCAGTCTTGAACCAGAACAAGCAGCTCTGGTAGGAACACTCTGACCCACCACACACACTTCCTGTATCTGTGGGGGAGACTTCCGGTAGGGGTCGCTGATGTCCGTGTGAAGCAGCAGCAGCAGCAGCAGCAGCAGCGACAGAGTCTCCGGCTCTCCGTTCAGCGGCTCCACTCCAGACTGGGATTTTCTTCCTCCGCTCGGCTTCATCCGCAGCTCTCTCTCCTGGAAACTAGCCGCTGGAGACGGAGCTTCGTCTGGAAGAGTCCCGGACACCATGCGTTACTTCTGGATACACAGCGTGTGGATCACCGGCGTCGCTTTCCTCTTTGGATTTCAAGGCAAGGGGTCGTTTTATTCCTTTTTTTTCCATTTCATGTCCCGACGTTGAGAGAGAGAGGAGGAGGAGGAGGGGGGATCATGACACCTCCAGTGGATGTTTAACGTGGCTGGAGTTGTGCAGGTATGTGGGGTGGCTTCCCCTCCAGAGAGGCTCCTGTTTCCAGCTGTTTGCTCCAGATAAAGTTGGTGATGAGTGGAGCTGAGCTGCATGTACAGTAGCAGAGTGGGAGGCTGGAGGCTGATGCTGCAGGACCAGGGGCTGGTTTCTCAATGAAATATGCAGAGAAGAGCATCCTTTATAAACCACATCCAAGCAGACAGTCTAGTTAGGATGACCTGTTGGATTTGCTCTCATGCTGGCAGGAAGCCTCTAAAGCAGGGGCGTCCAATCCTGGTCCTCCAGGGCCACCGTCCAGCATGTTTTAGATGTTCCCTCATCCAGCACACCTGATTCACATGATCAGGATCGTTATCGGGCTCCTGCAGAGCTTGACGATGAGCTGATCATTTGAATCAGGTGTGTCTGAAGAGGGAAACATCTAAAACATGCTGGACGGTGGCCCTGGAGGACCAGTGTGTTTGATGACAGGGAGATTTAAATATCAGCAGCTCTCCAGTCTTTAAGTAGAGAGTCGCTCCATGTCAGCTCTCCGGGGGGCTCCTAGTTGAGGTCGTGGATTTTCTTTCTTTTTTAAAAACGTCTACCTAAACCATGGAGCCCTGCTAAACCCCACGGCTCTGCTCCAGATACTTTTTAAGTTATGGGTTTTTGAAAATCAGCCCTCGGTGTTGAATCTGAAAACTTCTTTCAAAGCGTCTTTAAAGCCTCAGCAGCTGATTATTTGGCTGATTTTTATCCAGAAACCTCAAGAACAAGCTGAAACCAAGTCGACAGATGATGCTGATTTATTATTTTACAGAAATTAAAATAACAAAAATCTGTAATTTATCACCCAAACTAAAAATCTTTAATTTCTGAAATCCATATCTCCACTAATATCCACTCAGCTCCACCAAACCTGTGTTGTGGGTAGAAACAGCTGAGTTCTGTCATGTCTCAGTGTCGTTTCATGTTGGGGTTGAGCCCTGGTCGGTGGATCAAACCCCGACTGTGGCCACCGCTCTGCCCCTGAGCGAGGCCCTTAACCTGGGCGCTGCACTGCGGCAGCCCCCTGCAGGAGATGGGTTTACCCACAGGGATTAATAAAGGTCAGATTATTATGACTATGTTCATCATTTGGTGCTGCATCTAAACCTGACTGCCACAGGTCTTCCTGGGATTAGCCTCAGAGCTGAAAACCCACTTTTTTTATACAATTATATTTTGCTCAGGGATGATTGTTTTGATTTCTTTGAGACTTCTTGAAGCGAACGTCTTCATATCCATTGAAAACATATTTAAAAATGAAAGACGTGATGTCACTCCTTCTTTATTTGAACATTTTATGAAGATCACACATTTTTAATTTCACGTTCGGTGGTTTTAATCGTCTGTTCTGTACAACCGTTCGCCTTTTCAATCAGCACAATTTGCACCACTGCACTTGTTGTATATCGTCCATATTTATATCGTACACTCCTGTGTGTTGTTGCTGCTTATGCACGATCTGCATTTCGTTGCCTCGTACTTGTGACACGTGCAATGACGGTAAAGTTGAATCTAATCGTAAGCAATAAATCGGCTCTACAGGGGTTCTGGTGAGAAAACACAGTTGTTGATGACAGAAGTCACTGAATGCATTTCAGTATACAACAGGATAAAATAGGAAATGTGTTTTGCCCTTATTATTATTATTATTACTATTATTTTATTGAAACTTCCCACCCGTTACTGCCTTTTTAGCATCCATTACTCGGCCTCAGGAGGCTTGTGAAATGTGAAGCGAGGTTTTTTTAACAGCTTGAATTTATGCCGCTTACAACAGGCTCCAATGCTGACATGTTTTCACCGCTGGAAGAGAAATACCAGAAGATCGGTTCTGAAAAAAGCTAATTTCAATCACGTGAGGCGGAGAATGGAGCTTCACTGTGGAAACATGAGGGGGCAGTGAAGCGTTTTGGCGGCTGGACTCCGGTGAGGTCCCAGATGATGGTCTGAGGTGAGGACAGGATTGAGGAGGCAGATGAGGACTGGCAGAGCAGCCCTGGACGTCCAGATGGGCTGGAGATGGGGAGGAAGGGGGGTGAACGTCCGACCACCTGGGAGGAAGAGAGACAGGAGTGTAGTGACTTTAAAGAAAAGCGATCGCGGGCTGATTGTCTCGTGGAGTAGTGAGCTAGTGACGCTGGGATTGGGAGTGAAGTGATGTTGACGGCGTGGGAAAACGGAAGCGACAGGGAGGATATTGCAGGGGAAAGAGCCTTTAAACACCCAGATGAATGGAGGCAGATTGAACATACGCTTAAACTTCATTCCCATGTAACAAAACCACACGCTTAGGGGAGTTTTCAACCCCTTGCTGTGTCATTCAGTGTCCACTTTATTTGCAATTTTTGAGCAAATCCTGAATCTGAGAGGCCTTAAACACAAGCTGAGGCTTGTTTTGCCAGTATTTGCTGCATTCTCTCCACTCACCAGGAGCCTCTGAAAATCTCCTGGAAACCTGAAGACTCTAGATCATCTACTTAAAGAGATACGGACGTCTGAAAGAGGAATCTCGTTCAATTTCCAACTCCCGAGTGATTAATTGAAAATTTCCATTGGGTGAAAAATTATAAAAATGTTGTAGTTTGATGGTCGAGCAGTTGACACGGGATGATCCAGCTGCTTTAAAGTGATGTGGATGTAAATCTGCAGAGTTTCTCCCTCTGGAATGTGCAGATCTATGAAGTCCCTCCCTTTATCTTTCCCTCCCACTACCTGCTGCAGCTCGAGCACACCAGCTCACCTGCAGCCCTGCTCAAACGCCGTTGCTCGCTGTAATGTCGGAGTGATTCAGGCGTGCGTGTTCGAAACCAGAAACACAGGAAGTCCAAAGCATGCAAGTGGATGTGATTGGTTGTTTAGGTTTGCTACACGTGAAGCCTTGGAGGTCTGAATCTATGTTTATGAGACTGTCATTGGTGCTCTGCAGTTTCAAGGTGGGAATGTCCTCTAGCACAGTGGTTCTCAACTGGTGGGTCGGGACCCAAAAGTGGGTCGCAAAGCCATTTTAGAGGGTCGCAGAAGGAAAAAGTAGTGGTATAAAGTCTTTTATTTTAAAGGATGTGTTTCTTATGACACAGTTTGCTTTCAGTAGCAGGATATTTAGTGGTGGTGACACCAGTAGTTGCCCACTATTAACCTCTAGATTTGGTTCTGCCAGCTTGAAGGAGAAATTTATGCTAAAACGTGCCAAAAATGAACCAAAATGTGCTCAGAATCTGTCAAAATGGACCAAAATATGCCCAAAACTTTGCAAAAACGTCCAAATATACCAAAATTAACAAAAAAATAAGCCAAAATTTTCCTAAATTGCATCAAAATGTGTTGAGACTCCACCCAAATAAACTTTAATTTGTTAACAGGAACAGAAAACTTCAACAATGTGGGTCGTGACCTTTATTAATAGAGACATAGTGGGTCCTGAGGCTGGACCAGCTGAGAACCACTGCTCTAGCATGTACACACCAATCAGGTATAACATCATGACCACCTGCCTAATACTGTGTTGGTCCCCCTTATGTGGTACAGGGTTAGGACCATGTACCAGAGGACCTCTCAGGGGGTCCTATGGGGTCTGGAACCACTGGATCCTTTGGCTACTCTGGCTTGTCCAGTGGGACCTCTGTCAATCCAACTGGTTCCACTGCATCCTGTTGATGCTTGATCAGAATGGGCTGTAGGAAGTCTGGAGGTCACATCAACATGTTGGACCATTGTCATGTTCCTCCACATGTTCCTGATTGGTTGGTGTTGTTGCCATGTGGTGGGGGGCATTTTCCAGGTTTACCCCATCGTACCAACATGATCAATGTTATTCACTTCACCTCTCATGATGTTGTGGCTCAAATCTGTAGACTTGCTGGTTATATAGAAAACCACTGGGATGGAGTTTAACACCTTCTCAGCCATAAACTCTTCTCTTCTCGCCTTACAGCCACTTCTATGCTACTATCTCGTTCCGTTTCACTAAAGGCATCAAAACAACTGCACAAAATCACACCTTCAGGCTTCTATTGGTTAAATCAGCTCCTATCGTGGGAGGAATTTGTTGCGTTTAGCAGAAGCGGCTGCTGGGAGCCATTTAAAAGTTAGCACCGAAAGCTCGATCCGATCTGTCGCCTTGTTTACTTCCCGTTTCATCAAACCTCGAATCATTGGAAGATAATTTGCTAGATTCTGATTCAGCTCACTCTCTGTGTAGTTCTTTTTCTTTTCTTTTCCCAGGCAGTACCAAATAATTGCCTATTATGCTTACCTGCTGGAAGAGCTGAGCTGTTAGGGGGAGAGGGAATGTAATATAGTTGAATAAAAGATCCGTCGTTAGGCTTCCCATCACTACCTCTCACACTAAATCCATTCTCAGCGGGTTGTTAAGTCTCTTCAGTCCCCACTAACTTCCCTCTAATTTGTTCACACGTAAACCTCCGTCTCCATCCTCCTCCCACACTACTTCTTCTTCTTCTTCCACTTTACTTCGCCTCATCCTCCATTACCTCTCATGGCTCCTGTGATTTTCAAGCCATCATTCCCCTCCTTTGTTTATACCTATCTGGGAATCATTTCCTCAGCCTCGGGCCCATGACTGACAGTAAAATCGTTAAGTGCCGGCTGAGCTGTCGTTTCCTCCGGGGTGCAGCGGCGATGCCCATCTCGCCTCTTCAAAGCCGTCGTCTTCCTCAGCCTTCAATGGATCTGAATGTTGATTTGCTGCTGGCTTCATGAAGGGCGGCCAATAGAGAGGAGAAAGAGAGAGAGAAGGAGACAGGAAACGCTAATCAAAAAGTGGGCATTGATATACTCAGGCATGCCGGCCAAGACGGATTTGGCATTTAAAGCAGGTAATCAGCTGAGCAGCTTCCGTCAGTGAAAAACTATTAATCCTGTGCAGAGCCTCATTTCAGTCCAACAGGTAGATCTCTGTTCCACCTGCTTTGTCTCCTTCTAACAAGGCCGATTGCTAAGGCAGAAATTATAATCGATTTCGCTGGGTTGTTGGTTTCTCATTTATTTTCTCCATTTAAGTTGAGCAAATAAAAGATACGACCCCCGTCTAAAGATCTCAATTTTTTTTTTGTGTCTAGTCTTAGACGCTTGCCTCAAGGAATCGACCAAAGGTTCAGAGTTAGATTTAACAGAAGAAACTAAGCTGTTGAAGGTAGAACTGTAAAAAAAACATTATTCAAGACTGTGTTGACATAAAGAAAGGTCAGAAGTTTCTATGTTTCTGCTCTGGTAGGTTCACTGCTAATAGAGACCTCAAACATTGTACAGCCTAAGTCCACTGACAAAGAAAGTAAAATTAATTAAAGCTGCAAGCAGCGTTGGATGGGTCCTGAGACGGGATATCGCCATGTGGCTGTCGTCAGGGCCGAACTTTGAGCATGCATGTGAAGTTTGAGGCCGATCAGAGCACGTACAAGATGGTTAGACAGCACTTCCTGTTTGATGGCGTGATAGCGAGCATCAGAATAGGCCTGTGACTGAGCTATCCTTATATGGTCATGTCACTGAGCTATCCTTATGTGGTCATGTGGCTGTTATGAGGCCTGGACTCTGATCATGCATGTGAAGTTTGAGGCTGATTGGAGCATGTACAGGCTAGTTATACAGCACTTCCTGTATCTTTCATGTCGAAACGCCAAAACGCTGCAGGCCGCCACGGCCACGCCCTCGTACTTTTGCGGAACATTTTAAAAACTTTTGATCACCAATGCCTGGAGGATATGCTGGCCAGATTTGAGATCTCTTGGAGTTACCCCCTTTGGATGAGTTCGCTCTGGAAAATTTGAAAATTTTCGCTAAAAATCTGACGGTAAATTCAAAATGGCCGACTTCCTGTTGCATTGTGGGTATGTGTTCTTGAAGCTTTCTTGTGCGTCTTGTCTTCATACATATGTGTAACGGATTTTGGTGGCTCGAGGTGAAACTCACTCAATATAACCTCTTTTTTTTTTAAAAATCTAGGGGGCGCTGTGGAGCCATTTTGCCATTCACATGTGGAATTCTGCAAGTTATACGTGTTCTCGAGTATTTTTAGGGCCTCAAAATTGCGATTCAAAAGTCCGCTGAAAAACAATAATAATATTTAGAGTACCAATAAGGTCCTACCCACCCATTGTTTCTCGGACCATAATTATTTTGAACATGCACTTATTAAATGAATATAAAGTGGCCATATATAGATATATATATCCATGTATATCCATGTATATATATATATAGATATATAAATATATATGGAGGGTTACGTCTGACAGGTCAGCTGTTTGCATGCCGAGTATGAATGCATGGTGCAGTACAGGAGAATGACTTTTCAGATTCTTTTGCATGATGATGGTGATGATGAAAACGCAGCTTGTGGCCAGTTTGGGTGATCTCTAAAGACCGGCACACACTACAGGATGTTTCAAAACTACACAGATTTAAAGACGACACACTTGAAGATGACAAAAGACAGATCGCACAGGATTTCTCTCTTCTGATCTTATAGTGTGGTGTTCACTACAGAGCAAACCACACTATAAGATTCTAAACCCATTCTTCAGCAGACTATCAGGTTCTTCACGCTCAGTATTCCAGATCTCACGTAGTCAAACGTGACTTCAGTGGAAACAAACATGATGGAATAACGACACTATAAATAACGGCGTTCCTTTCTTCAGTAACCAGTAATCTAACTGATTACTCTTCCCATCATCATAACTCCGTTACCGTTGCTGCCAAAAATGTGTCTCGTTGCTAGAATTGAAGCTGTTTTTCCATCAGACCATCAGATCTCTGAGCCGAGGGGCAGAGATTCTTTAGGGCTGTTGTTAGTGTGGATTAATCCATCATCATGATTAATCTGATTAAAGTTTTAGCAACGGTAACTCTACTTGTTTGTTTTTACTTCCTCTTCCGTCAGTCAGCTGACTCAGCTCGCGTTCTGATTGGCTTAAATCTGGTGACATCACACACTGAGCGTGCTCGCCCCACACACTACAGGGTTTATAGTCGCTAATATTAAACATGTTCATTATCTACGATCTCTCCTTCCGAGCGGATCAGAACGGACAAAGTCACTCCTAACACCCCACAGGAACATCAGACACCATGTCGTCTGCAAACATCAGACCTTTGCTGGGTTTGATCGTAAGGAGATCGGAACAAAATCGGCCTGATTATCCTGTAGTGTGAACCGGCCTTAAGTGAACTGTATCTTTGTTGTCTTCTCCAGTTTTAGAGACAAGGCAAAGCTTCTTCTCGACAGGCTTTAGGGGATGAAGTGATGCTCGCTAACATTCACATAAACGCACTTATAAATAATCTTATCTGTTAAGGATTGTCAGCTTTGGAGATGCATTTACAGGAAGTAGGAAGGAGTGACTGTAAGTGTGTTTTTCTCCTATTCAACAGAGGATAGAGTGTCCTCCTCTTCCTCCTCTTCCTCATCTTCCTCCTCTTGGCTCCAGGTTTTAGCAGATAATTTGCTGCAGAAGTTGCGCCTCACTGCTTCTGACATCTTTCGGTGATCGGTGCTCCAGCCTCGGCGAGCTGGGAATCACCGACAATGGAGCCGCGCAAACAAGGGTGTGTTTTCTTTGGCAGCAGAGGACTTCACGGTTGATTCGGGAAGGGGGACGTTTATCTGCCGCCGGAGCTGGAGGTGCGCTCCGGCTCCTCTCACTCTGCTGGTGGTGTTCAGATAAACCCGTCGCGGCTGCTGAGTTTCAGGCTCTTCTGCTGTTATCTCCTCTCGTGCTGTGGGAAACAAACTGCCGTCGTTTCAGGAGGAAAGAGAGCCGGCTCTTATCTGGAACGCTGAAATTCCTTTTCCTCAGAAGTTGTCTTTAATAATTAAAGGTCCCTGGCGTCGCTTGTCCAACCTGTTGTAATTTGGAATAAATATTCTGAAGGTGTGGCGTCCGCTCAGCGTGTCAAACGTCTCTGAGAGCTTTGGATTGTGGCCAAAACGTTTAGTCGTCTGTCGTTAAGCTCAGGAAGTTCCTCACCTCACATCAAAATCTGGATGCATTTCCAATTTCCTTTGAGGTCCTTAAAGGTCTCTGCTTCATTTTGCATCTTTTTACAATATCCTGAAGTAATAAGGAGATGATTCAACCTCCTTATTGGAGCAAAGTGAAACAAACACAGTGCTGATCTTCTTCTTCTTATAAGTATCCATCTTCTCCGTGTGCAGCAGCTGGTGAGGTGCGTTTTCCATCACACTGGATCTTACAGTTGATTGGATGAATGAGTGGTGCACAGTTGTGTTGGGTAATTTGTCCTTATAAATTAGACACTTCAGTTAGTGCGCTCACTTGCTTCCACACCTCCACGTGTACAGGTGTGGTCACGCACATGCACGGGTACAAACAGGCGACAAATCGAATGAAAACCCAGCGCAGTGTGTTTTAGTTAAGAGTTGAGCCTCCAGAATGGTGGTGTTGATTCTCTGGAAGTCTACAGGATGATGGAGAGCCCACATTGGTCCAACTTTATCTTCGTGCTTCTGTGAAGGCAGATTATTTTGGTGGATTCTGTCAGCTACACTTTGAAAGCACAGTTCACTTTAGCATCATGCGTCTGACGTCACGATACCAACCAACTTGTTCCTGCTGCGACTCCACCGCTGTTTTCACGGGGAGGAGCAGCAGCAGAGTTGAGAAAAGCACAGAATGGGAAGCCTGACGACAAAATCATGTGTAGCGGCTGTGGCTCAGGTGGTAGAGCGGGTTCTCCACTGATCGCAAGGTCGGCGGTTCGATCCCCGGCCCCTCCACATGCCGAAGTGTCCTTGGGCAAGACACTGAACGCGACGTTGCTCCCGATGGCTGATTAGCGCCTTGCATGGAAGTCAGTCGCCATTGGAGTGTGAATGGGTGAATGGGAAACACAAACAAAAAGCGCTATATAAGTGCAGACCATTTACCATTTAATATTTTACAGTTGGAAAGAAATGGGAAACTTCAAGCTGACTTTCCTTAAATTAAATTGCAACAACTGGAGAACTCAAATGATTTAAGAACATTCAACCTAAAAAAAGAGGCCTTGATGGAGAAACTTGATGCAGTTGCGCGTCACCAGCTAAAGCAGTTCGTCTGGTGACTTGCAGTTGCGTGAGATTCGCATCATTTCCATGCTGCACTTCCACTCCCATCAGGATAGAGAGGGGTCATCATGGGATAAAGGTGATCGGAAAAGCTTCCTATTGCTTTGTAGTGAGCCTAAATTCCCCTCACACTATGACTGAACTGTTAGATCACTGTAGGGGTCAGTAGTTCAGGTTTTTCCTTTAATTTGTCACCCGTGTGTTCCTTATGATAAGCTGCTTTATCAGACCACTTTACAACATGATGCCACTTTATAAAGGCATAATTTCACCTGTCTGGTGTGGAACTCGGTGTGATCTGCTGCTCCCAGTGTTGCTGTGGCGTCCTGCTAGCAGTGGCTAATAGAATAAATGAAAGACTGAGTTCACCGTCGGCTCTGATCGGCTGAATCCACACATTTTATGAATAATTTTTCGTTGACATCTGCGTTTCACTTCTGCAGGGATCCTGTTTTGCTTGAGCCGTTTGTCCGGTGAAGTCATTTTGAGGGGTTTCACATGATCCCGCTGCCCGTAATGAATATTAAATACAAATTAGCTGCTAATAATCACTCATAAAACTGACTTTTTCTGTGTTTCCTTTAATATATTATTGCTATTTCTTTAGGCAATGTTTGCACAGAATCCAAATACCGTTTTAATGAGTGCCAACACCTAGTGGTAGCTTCTATTAAAATGATAATGATGATAAATCCTTGTGATGTTGGTGAGTTTGCTAATCAATGAAAGATTAAAAGTGGCATTACATGGTGGATTTTGGATTGCTTTGGCTGAAATATAAACACCCTGCAGCGAGGAAGAGCATCAGTGAGGCATTATTAGTGCGTCTTTGTCAGCAAAACCGTGGTTTATCCCGTTTTTGCCACGACGACCCAATAAATCAGCGGCTGTTTGTTTTACCTAAGAGTCAGTAAAAGGAGGTGAGACTGTATTAGAGGATTACAGGATTAAAGGTGTTTGCATGGCTTAAGTGTTTACCCATTAAAACACATCCACAGATCCAGTTCCTATTAAGCCTTCATTCAAACAGGTAATCCCTGAGAGGAACCACCTCTGCTGCTGGTCGGATTCCCATTCCAGGGAATTTTTCTTAGAATTAGGATTCAGTGGATTAAAATGTTCAGATGGGAGCCGGAAGCAAAGCTGAGTTATGGGTGTGGCCCGATCAGAAACCTGATCAGCTGTTATTGTGTCTGTTTGAGGAAGTCTAGTAGTGGTGGGAGGAATTAGAGTTTATTTCAGCCTGGACTAATTCCAATTAATGTGACTGTTGCTGCTGTAATGTCCAGAGACTGCCAAGGTTTACTGGTATAAATAATAATAAATACTAAAACATGTTCTCTAACCAGTGACTTTGCTCTGATTGCCTGCTGCGTCCCATTAAAACGAGTCACTGGGATTAGAACAGCATAGAATTAGAGCTTGATCTGTTTCGTCAGCCTGCTCAACACTTTTGTCTTGTTCCTTGAAAGATGCTGAGATTCTGTCTGCTGAAACCACCACAGCACAACAGCTTCAACTGAAGACATGTAGGCGTTGTGGATTTCTTTATTTCTTCATTAACTAGTTGTGAGTGAACTTGAACTCTGCTAATGTTTGGAACTTCCTTGTTTTGGCTTTTGCTGCTGGATGAACGTGGAATCCCTAAAGATGTTTGTTACCTTATAAACTAATCTGAATCATGTGAAGTGGATTATACCTGAATGTTTTTTTTCCTTTCTTCCTTGGCCATATTGTAACTTTTGAAAATTGCACTGATGATGTGTTGGTATCATTTAAATTGAATGGTTTATTTCATAATTTAGCAATTACGTACTTTATTGTGTTGAAACAAACATCCATCCATCATCTATACACCACTTAATCCTCTGTGGGGTTACGGGGGGGCTGGGGTCTATCCCAGCAGACTCAGGACACCCTGGACAGGTCTCCAGTCTATCACAGGGCTACATAGAGACAGACAACCAAGCACACTCTCATTCACACCTACAGACAATTTAGAATCATCAGTTAACCTCAGCATGTTTTTGGAAGCTGGAGAACCCGGTGAGGACCCACGCTGCACATGGAGAACATGCAAACTCCACACAGGAAGATCCCCCTCGAAACAAACAAACAACAAAAATACATGAATGCATTCATTGTTTGTTGAATTTTACCTTTGCTGTAGCTTCGTCAAACTGCTGCAGCTTTTCTGGGGAAGCAGCAGTGATCATCTGGGCGACTAGGAGGTGCATGCAGCACTGAAGAATATGCTGGTGATTAGGTCAGTTGACAGCTTTAGGTTGAATGTGCTTAAATCATCTCTATCTGAGATGTCTAATACAGTTGGCGAAATCTTGACAACAGACCAGCATCAAAGCCGTGATCCTGAAGAACCAGCTTCGATGGGTGGGTCACATGATCCGGATGGACGACCACAGGCTGCCCAAGCAGCTCATGCACAGCGAACTCTGCTCTGGCAAGCGAAATCAAGGCAGACCACGCAAGAGATTCAAAGACCGAGTACGTTCCATCATCAGATGCTCTGGCGTTCCACCCAAACACCTAGAGCTCCGTGCTTTGGACAGCCCAGGCTGGAAAACTTGGAAGACGCACTGCGATCGGCTGTGACAAGAGAAAGAAGAAAGAAGGCCTCGACTGCTGACCTGGACGACCCCGGATGATTCCGCTGCCCCTACTGCACCCATGTCTGCTGCTCCAAGACAGGATTACACAGCCTCTACATCAGGAGAGGACAACATACATGAGGACAGTCATCTTCAGACCGATGGACAACCAAGAAGACTGGATAACAGACAGCTAATTTCTGTGTTTACTTTTTGGTCAGAGTTAAAAACGAATGATGCTTGTAGAAATCAGCTCGTCTGGAAAGCTGGAGGAACAAGTCGCTCCGGTAAACAGGGTTCACCTGCTGCTTTGCACGACTCCACAAATCTCTACGACGTTTGAAATGAGCTGAAGTTCTCATTTGTATTTCTCTCATGATTGTGAACAAGTCTGTGGGAAGTTTGCTGCAAATTCAGCTGAACACCTTGTAGAGAGCGTTTCCAGGCGCTGTGATTAGTTCCAGTTGCAATCTTTGCTTTTTGTTGGTGTAAACACACCAGCTTGGATTTTGAGTGTGCTGCCGGCTGTACAGGACCAACAGACATGGAGTCCCGTCTGGATGTGCTGGACGATGGTCATACCTCCACACACACACACACACACACATTAGACCAGCCTCTGTGGAGCTTTCAACCAGTATTTCAAGAGCGCTACCACAGATAGCTAATATGGCACTTAGTAGATGGAGAAAATGGACGAGTCAGATGGTCTGTCAGTGGAATGGGAGTCGGGAGCACAGCCTGCATCACACAATGAGTGAAAGTGTGTGTGTGTGTGTGTGCAAATCCATGGTGTGTGAGTTCAGTTTACCAGCTAAAGGAAGGGAAACTGTCCAAGATGTGACAGTATATGAAAAAGTAGTCTTAGATTTACTTCAGCTCCTGTGTGGATTCAGTCCTGCAGTACTGAAGTAATGAATATATGAAGACTGATTAGAGGAGTTATGGCTACGTTTCCTCATTCAGTCTGTCCACACTTCAATGTCAGTGGACTCTGACTGAAGGCACTTAATAAAAGGAGAGTTCCTTCAGTCTGTGTGGAGGATTGTGTTTGAGGATTTCTTTTTACATTCCTTGTCATCTTATGGCACATCTGCGTGTGCTTAACCTGCAGTACTCTTGATCTTGTGGGAAATAAGTGAGTTAAACCTGCAATATGTGTGTTTTTTACCACCTGGGGTCAGAAAAAGCAAGCTGACAGTGCCAGTCGGCTTCTCAGATGTTCCTGCAAACGTCACCGTTCATTTGGAGCCATGCTTGGATCTACATGTTGAATTTCAGTCCAGTATTCTTTCAGCTGCTTTTGGAAACATGCGGCTCTCTAGCTATTAAAAGCTCTTCTGTATTCACCAGCCGGCCGTCTGCTGCTGTGCGGGTGGCGTAAGCTGTTGTTTTTGCTGAAAAGGCAGCCCGCTGCGTCCGGAAAGTACAATGCTTTGAGAGCAGCAAAGGTGAACGGCGGCGGTGAAGTTTCTGTCGGAGCCTCCCGCCGTCCGTCAGCCCTGTTCGGCTTTTACCGGCCGCCTGGGTCCTCCGCTGGCCTTTTGACGGTCGGCTCAGACAAAAGATCTGCAGCTTAAAACCATCAAAATTCACGATGAATGATTCCCAGAATGTCAGTGTGGTGCTTTGATTTGTTTTTAAATAGAATATTATGTTGTAGGTTTGGGTTTTGGTTCTCACTTGCATTTATTGAATTGAAATACCAGCAGGTAACTTTGGATGTCTGGACCAACATAAGACGCTTGCAGCTGAGAGCAACTTGGGTTTCAGTGTCTTGCCCAAGGACACTTCAGCATGTTGGGGTTTGTAACAATCATAATTAAGGAGAGTGAGAGCTACATGGGACGTATCTTTGATGGATGAATATGACCACTATGCCATCCACTAGACCTATTGTTGATGAGCAAACTGCACAAGAACTGCAAAAAACATCTTTCAGTTCCAAGAAACACAGTCCTATTGATGTGCTGTTACTAGGGATGCACGATAAGGGGGCGTTGCCGAGGCTGTAGTGCGCCGTCGGATGCCGCCGAGCACCGCTGAGCGTCGCCGAGCGCTGCCAAGTGTTGCCAAGCGTTGCCAAGCATTGCCAAGCGTTGCCGAGGCTGTAGTATGCCGCTGAACGTCGCCGAGCGCTGCCGAGTGCTGCCGAGTGTTGCCAAGGCTCTAGTAAGCCACCGAGGCTCTAGAACGGTGCCGTGGTTGTAGTCCGCGGACCTGCCAACTCTGGTGTCACGTTCCGGTGTCACCCCCGCTCCCTCATGCTCCCACTCCCCTACCCATTACATTATCTTAACGTAATAATTTATTACATTATTGGCAAAATGTTATTACGTTGTGGTTGCTACATGGTTGAACCACAAACCATGTGATTAGTGGACAGCCTGCTCCAACAGCTGAGCCACAGTCGGCCCTTTTGCTCTTCAGTAGATAGTTTTTTCTTGAGGTACAGCTAAGACTAGCCTGAATTAGTCTTTCATGTCCTGTCACTTCTAAACAGTGTGATAGCTAGATAGCTCCCCCACTAATACGATGTATTACAGATATACCATGTCTACCACGGACCCAGCAGCACATCATCTTAAGTCTGACCTGTTTTTATTTCACTAATGCTCCCTGACTAATTTGCTCTAAGCTGCATGTTTGGGTCTGGTGAGCAGCTCTCCTGTGATTTCCATCAAACACTGCAACATATTTATCCTGTGATTCATCTGATTTGTGCCACACTGTGAGGCTCTGATCTTAAACATCTTTGCATGTGATTCACGCAGCAGTGCTTGATGTGAAGGTTTCTCTACCTACAGACGACTTCTTCTGAGGTGATGTAAACAGGGCTTGTTCTCTGTTGGACTTCTTGGCTGGAGGGTTAAACATCCCACATACTGAAGTAGAGATATGAGAAAAAATAGAGGAGCAAGGAAGGGATGGATGGAGATAGACAGCAGACAGACACTCTGTCTTCTGTTTCCTCTGAAAGCCAGGAGCTTGAAATGCTGCAGAGAAGTTTGGAGGCCTGAGCGAGCCTGTGGAGCCTCGCCGCCTCAGGGAAGACTCTGAAAACCAAGCTGGTGTCCTTCAACTGTTTCAAACTCGTGTTTCGGCTGTCGAGCAGTTTCCTTCTTAATATAATACACACTTCCGCCTCCTGATCTGCTCTCCATTCCAGCGCCTGGGCGTTGTTTAAACATTATTTTTGGATGTGTCCGTCATGGATGTTGGTGTGTCTTAGCGTGATGCTGCAGGTGCCGCTGAAAGTACTTATGAATGAATCAGCCCTTAATGATAATAATTGCAACCGCTTCAGAGTATTTTGCATATGCCACATCATTTTTGCCAGTCAAGTGGTAATTAAACTATTTCAGTCTGTCTTAATTACCTTCACAGACATAAAGTTATTCAGTTATTCTGCACAGAGAGACATTTAGAGGCGATGAAGAAGCTCTAATGGTTCTGGTTGGTGCTCAGTGGAAGCCACGGTCGTCATCGGGAGGCTACTGATCACAGTGTGGATGTTGTGTGGGTGTGGCCAGCTGTTCCGAGCTTTATATCCACACAGAAGTCGGTTTATTTAATTTTTTTTTTACCAAAAGAAGACACCCAGACATGACACCAGTATGATGGATCTGCAAGAGTCATTAGGTGTATATGTATATATATAGTGTATTAATGGAATGACAGTCAGCCTAATCCTGTGTTTATGTCCTCTATCACTCAGCTTAAACATATCCTTAATAAATGCAGCATTGTCAATCATACATCATCATCTATACACCGCTTAATCCTCTGTAGGGTCCCGGGGGGCTGGAGTCTATCCCAGCCGACTCAGGACACCCTGGACAGGTCTCCAGTCTATCACAGGGCTACATATAGAGACAGACAACCAAGCACACTCTCATTTAGACAATTTAGAGCCATCAGTTAACCTCAGCATGTTTTTGGACTGTGGGAGGAAGCTGGAGAACCCGGGGAGAACATGCAAACTCCACACAGGAAGATCCCAGGTGTCCTAACCGGGACGTGAACCGGGGATCCACCGGGCATTTGCATGATTTGATCGCAACAATGGCTGTCACGGATACCGCTGGGATGTAGAAACGCTAATCTAGCTGATCCCTAGTTGGGTTAACAAGTGTGCTGGCCGGATGTCATTAAGCGTCACAGGAGACTTTGTCATGGTGACTTTTTACTAGCTAAATGCCAGCATGTAGCAGCTTACCTTCTCTGGTCACTACAGTATGAATCAGTCGTAGTAGGCTCCACTATGATGCTTGAAGTGTGTTTTATTTAGGAAAATGGTATCCGATTGAGACTCGGTATCGGCAAATGTGGAATCTTAAATCAGTGGTTCTCAGCTGGTCCAGCCTCAGGACCCACAATGTCTCTATTAATAACAGTTGCGACCCATATTTTTGAAGTTTGCTGTTCCTGTCGACAAATTAAGGTGTATTTGGGTGGAGTCTCAACGCATTTTGATACAATTTAGGAAAGTTTTGGGCAGATTTTGGCCCATTTTGACAGATTCTGAGCACATTTTGGTTCATTTTTGGCTCGTTTTAGCGTAAATTTCTCCAATAAGCTGGCAGAGTCAAATCTAGAGGTTAATAGTGGACAACTACTGGTGTCACCACCACTAAATATCCTGCTACTGAAAGCAAACTGTGTCATAAGAAACACGTCCCTTAAAATAAAAGACTTTATACCACTACTTTTTTGCTTCTGCGACCCTCTAAAAAGGACTTTGCGACCCACTTTTGGGTCCCGACCCACCAGTTGAGAACCACTATCTGAAATGACTCGGATCATATCGAGTGCAAAACAACTTGTTAGAGTGCGTCGTGCAGTGAGGATGCAACGTCTTTGTCCGACTTCTTTCGTCTGTAGCAGTGAAAACGTGTTAGTTTGTAAAGGCTACTGCCAATTCCAACGTGTTCGTCTGCAGCGTTGTAGCCTCGCTTTGTGTGCTGAGCCGGATCCCAGAGAACTGACCTCCATCCCTGCTATCTCCATTCTGAAGTGCAGTGAGAGGAGGGTGTCATATGAAGCCGTGTGATTTGCTGGATGTTGTCGCGGCGCTTTGAATTGCTGTGAGTGATGCTGTGCGATGCGCGCCGTGTGAAGAGGCCGACGCTGGCAGCTCGCCTCGGTTAGGGTTTCCGTGCTGACACGTGCAAAAGCGGTAAAATCCTCATTCCTCTCCTCCCGTCTTCGGCTGCACACTACATTTATTCTACTGACTCAGTGGCTGCGTTTCCTGAGCTGATCACAAACCACAGAGATGGAGCTGTGATGTTCAGAAAGTCTCTCACTGCATTTTCTGTCTTTGGTTGTGAGTCTCCACTTAACCGCCGTCACATCTACCTCCTAATTCACTCCAATTAGAAGGGAATAAGATTAGGGATCCACTGATTGGAGCATCATGGCAGGTACAGTCATGCTGCAGAGCGTCCCTCATACTTTTTCTGCGTCATCTGCTCTGAGTTTGATGCCGTGAACTCAGCTATGCTCCCTTGTTTCTTCTGAGATTACAGTTGTTGTTGTTGTTGTTGTTCTGATCTACATTTTTGTTTGTCTCTGCAGTCCAGCTCTCAGCCTTTTGCTGCTTCACAGAGCGGACGCTAAACAATGAAGGCAATGAAAAGTGACTGCGCCGTTCTTTGTTTTTATTATGTTGTTATATTATTTTATTATGTTTGTTAGGAGGCGGTGGCGGAATCACAGCTTGTGCCAAAGTGGCTCCATATTAAATTCTCTTACATTGCTCAAACAGGATGTGATATTAAGAAGTATCAGTGAGTGTTGGGCTGGTAAACACTGATATTCATCCGAAGCAAAGTGTATTCTCAAAGACTGGAAGCTGTACAGATGCAACTGTTTTTATTGTCTTATTGCCCTTCATGATCAGACATAACATCACGACCACCTGCCTAAAGGCTCTGAACCATTGGACCAGAGGACCTCTCAGGGGGTCCTATGGGGTCTGGAACCACTGGATCCTTTGGCTACTCTGGCTTGTGCAGTGGGGCCTCTGTCAATCCAACTGGTTCCACTGCATCCTGTTGATGCTTGATCAGAATGGGCTGTAGGAAGTCTGGAGGTCACATCAACATGTTGGACCATTGTCATGTTCCTCCACATGTTCCTGATTGGTTGGTGTTGTTGGGATTTCCATGTGCATGAGGGAGTGTGTTTGTTGTGGGACCATGTTTATTTGGGTGTCTAAGTCTGATCAACATGGTACCAATATGATCCATGTTACTCCAAACGGTTCTATAACAAGCCCTTTAGGTGCCCTTTTCCTGCCTCCAAGACAGATCGAACGCCGTTAGAATCAATGATGCGTCATGTGGAGACCCACAAGACCACCCACTGGGAGATATTCCATTTCCCTATAAATGCTTCGGAGCAGATTTTAGTTCGACCTTCGCTGAAACTTGGTGGTCCATGAGGTGTTGACTCCATCTCAATGACACTGTGAAGTCCTGAATGGTAAACCAGAGCAATCAAAACAACTTTAGTTACGAAGAACTAAAGTTTGATGTTCTCTCCTGTTGATTATTGTAGTTCTTGGTATGTAGGAAATAGTCAGTCGGCCTCATTTTGCCAATATTTCTAATAATGTTTATGAATGTTTTAATTAATGTGGTTTAGTGGTTGTTCTATCTTGAATAAATAGTCACATACAGTCACATATTCTCCACAGAGCAACTGTATGTCAGCAGATATTTGAAGATACTTTTGCTTCATTGATTTCTGTGCTCTGTGCTCTTATTGTTAGACATGGTTGGGCTTGTATTAGTATGATTATTATTATTATTATCAGTGGTAGCATCACACGTAGCCACAACCAACAACTTGCGCCGTCCGAACTGGAGCTTTTCCGACTTGACAACACTTAACGCCACGTCATGTTCACTGTCTTATGATCAAATACTCCACGTGTTACTTTCCCTGGACGCTTTATTCTGACTCCTCTCCAGACGAAAAACCTCCCTGGAGATGAAAACTGATTTTTTGATTCTTTGATCACCTCCTTGCTCACATCAAACACAGGCTGAGTCGCTGGAGTCGGGTAAAGCGGTCCTCGCTCGTAGTCGTTTTGGAACGAGATGAGCGTTGCCTCGTCGGCGATCGCTCTTTTGAAACTTTAAATAAAGCAAATCAAACAAATTGAGGTACGAAACCTGAATTAGAAGACCAGATTTCATTGTCATAAACACTCAAGACTGCAATGTCGGTTTCTTCAGACGTTCAGGTGCAGATCCAGTCAGGCCACAAATCTTCCTGCTTCTTCCTAACTTGCTGCTACGAGTTGATTTCCTCTTCAAATTCTGCTGTACTGCTAATTATTCCTGCGCTGGCATGGTCCGACGCACTGCTGCACACCCTCAGAAACTCACTGTCCCTGAAAGCGTCTCTCGAACGCTGCTTGGACTCATTTAGCAGATCCCCAAAGCTCCACCAGTCAAGCTGTAAATAGTTGAGTCTCATGCGGCGTGTTTTTGTGACTTGTTTATTTTCCCCTCGCACCGGGCGAACAATAAATAACTGAACACCTCACCGAACAGCAAATTGGTCCGTCTGAATGTTGAGCAGCTGATTGATCAGCAGAGAAGCCGTTAATTAGACATTGTTTAGATCGAGCACGTAATTAATGTGGACTTCTCTGACTGATGGGCTCCACTCCCACACATAAATAATGTTTTTATCCCTCTTAAAAAACAAAGTAATGGGGGTCGGACAGTGGAGATTGGACATCGAAGCGTTTGTTAGCGATGCTGCATTAATCACAGTTCATCTAATGTGTTGGGGGAATCTTTGGTGTAACATTAGAGCAATGTCAATGGCGGTCAAAGCGGCTTTTCTCCAGCATGATGCATCACCGCTAACTCCAGTAATGCTGTTGTTTCCCAGTCATGGACTTACTGGCTCACATACTGTAATGAGCAGTACATCTTTTCAACATCAGCTGAATGACGGCCGTGCTTCCACCGCTCACTGGGAGTTCATATCATTGGCTGGCGTGGCTCGTGGCTAGTGGTGCAGTGGATTGATGTAGCATCCTCTTGGACAGGTTTCCATATCTGCTGTCAGTTTCATCCGTCCAGTTCTGCAGCGTCCAAGCCGTCAATCCTCGCTCGCTTTCTTTCACTCATAAGGGGTTCAACTGTCTAATGCCTGAGCACGATGGGTAGGAAATATACAGCAACCCTGATAAGCTGTCAGTCCATATCCTGACACTCACTTCTTTATATGTTTGCACGCTTTCTCTGAAACTTTTCAGATCAAGAAAAGAAATGGTTTTTGTTAGATCAAGGTCGTAACTCAGAAAATGTCTTCTTGTACCCAAAGTTTCTTAAAAGCTCTGCTTGCGCGACCTTCGCCGACCCTTGAATTGTACGTAGAGCTGTCGAGAACATCTGGTCCCACGCTATTTGTCTTTTTGTATATTTCATACTGATGTTGGCGAATTTGCCTGTGAACGGATGTGAACCCAGTCTCACCCTGAAACACCATAAAGCAAAAGAATGTTCAGAATTAACTTTGCCGCCATGCTGTAGGTGTTAAAGCAAGGAACTGTTCAGTTATTATAGGCTGACATGTTGTTGGTATGTATTTTGCGAGGTTAGTAAATGTGTATGAATCAGCTGCACACTGTTTCACTATTACGAAACATGTGCACCAATCAGCCCCAACATCCTGACCACACCCTGAGAGGTCCTCTGGTCCAATGGTTCAGAGCATTTTGGACCACATAAGGGGACCAACACAATATTAGACAGGTGGTCATGATGCTATGTCTGATCGGTGTAACATGGTGTGTGTGGGGGCAAGCAAAGCTGAAGCTCCAAGTAAGCTCAAGCCAGACAGTATTCAGTCCCTCCAGGGTTTCTTGGGTGTTTTTCCAGATTGTTGCTCCTAAAATGTCTGAATTTGCGGCAGCTTTTCTAAAAAGTTATGATGTAAGTTTTGATGTTTGAAGCGTATTTGTTGCGATAAACTTGCGGGAGACGGTAAAAAATTGTCCAAAAGTTGCATTTTTTCTTTGTTTTGTTTAATTCGTTAAAAATGTTAAAAGTTTAAAAAGTTAATTCCACATCCTGGCACACGCGTGTTCACACACACACGCTCACAGCTCGTCACGTCAGTTAATGAATCTAACTGACCTTCATTGTTTCAGTGCTGCCACAGATCTGGATGCAACAGCTTCATCACGGTGGTTTGTCTGGTCTGTGGTCCGCTGGTTTCACCCATTCTCCTGATATGTTTACGGTAGAAAAGTGTTTGTCAGTGGATGGTTTTGGTTTGTGTTCCACCTCAATATTCCACGGGGTGAAAACAGTTTAGCTCCGCTTTGGTGAAGAACATCAGGGAATTGTTCTGCAGTAGTTTTTGTTGCATACGTATCTGTATCTTCAAACCATGAACAAGGAAGTGAATCCGGTGACGTACGTGCATTACTGGGGACTGCTGTGATTGGTGGAACTCACGGGAGGCGGGACAAAATTGCGGAAAAGTCGCGGTGATTGGACGAAATTGAAAGGCGGCGCAGAATTCATGGAGATTGGTTGGATTAGCGTTAATTGTTGCGATCGCAGCATCGAGAATTCCTGGAGGGACTGAGTATTTTCGCAGATTAAAAGGTCCAAGTGTCACAACACCCACGTGGCCCAAATGATATAAAAAAGTCTCAGTCCTGGGGCCTTAAAGGTAAACAATAGGATCTCCATTAAAGTAATGGAGAGACTTGACGTCAGCACCTTCCACCTGTTTCTGTTTATAGTAGCAGTTCCAACAAATGATAGATAGAACTACAGAAGGAATGGGGCGGGCAGTTTTCCTGTTCCTGTAACAAGAATCAGAGTTCAGTTTGACCTCATTCAGGTGTCGACTTAAAACTCTGTGCTCTTCTTCAGTGAATGATTACGTATTCTGGTCGAACCCAAATGTCTCAGACCCTCCAAGCCATCAAAGAGTAATGAGCACATTAACGCGGTTTATTTTGACACCAGTCCCGGTAGTCCACTTTGACATTTTCTGATGTCAGTGACGCCTGAATTTGCTTTCATTCCTCACAAAGGAGGTTCATCTGTCAGTGTGACTAAAGAGGAGAATACAATGAAAACATAATAGACCAGGAGGACAGAGAGATGGGAGCAAATGGCCGGAATGATTTGGGAGAAATTAATTTCACCAAAGATGACAGGAGTGCTGATTTATAATGTCTAGGGATTTGCAGGGGTAGTGGTTTTTACGAGACTAATTATTGGTATATTTAATGTGTTTTTCCTCCAGTGGTGGGATAATGTGCAGCTGTATGATGCATGTGCTGTCTGTGTGGAAAGTGATGCTCAAAGACAAACTGAAAATGCAAAGCGGGAGGAGATTAGCAGGAGCTCGGACAGATATGGAGGAGAAGCTCAGATATTCAGTGTAATTGTCTCTGTGGTCATCCCTGCAGCAGTCTGTCATCACTCCCCTGGGGTTCCTCACCAGCCTGGATCGAGCAGCGAGGCAAGGCCCAGAGAACACAGCAGATAACCGGCCGAATTAATCATCGGCTACCGTGTTTAAAGGTCACCGTTTCTGAAGTCGCTCTTCCTCTCCGCCGGCTGAGTGGGATCCGGTAGATGTGATTAGTCGTGTAGTCTCAGCAGTTTAGGGTACGAACCGTGTTGGACTTTTCTCCCGGGTGAAGCTGCAACGCCTCATGTCGCCGAACAGCAGAGCTTTAAGACAATATTACAGATCAGTCACATTATCTGAATGCTCCAAGGACAGAATCTGTGAAAAAGATTTTGGTAGCTTGCCTTTTCTAGTGGTGCATCTTCCTGAGTGGCACTTGTGTGTTTTCTCTTGCGGGCCTTGGTGCTCGTGCTGCTGTGGTTTGCCATCGAAACTCTGCACAGTGTCCAAACCACGTTTTTCTTTTTCGTGCAGAATCTCTGGTGCAATTAATGGCTCATGTCCACTGGATCCGTCAGTTTCTTGCTTTCCATTCATTGTCTATGTGAAACAGACTTGACTTTAGCTTTCTGCAAGTGAGGGGCGGGGAGTGGAGGTGCGACGCCTCACGACACAAAATGTGTAAACTAGCCGTTGTTGAACTAGAATGAGGACAGATTCAGGGACTGTATAGCTTATTTCTTGGCTCAAATGTTTTCAGAAATGCTTTTTGCAAGGGACTGAAGGTAGAGCAGCTTTCATGTGACCACCTAGTGGCCCGTTGGTGCACGCCCACCAAGCGGGCAAAGTTGGAAAGCTGTGTGTTGTCACGAGTGGACAAACGCCCCTGTGGACAACCAACATGGCAGCTTTGTTCAGTGAAAAATCCATCCATCCATCCATTCATCCAATGATCCATCCATCCATTATCTACCGCTTGTCTGGGGCCGGGTCGCGGGGGCAGCAGGCTGAGTAGAGAGGCCCAGACTTCCCTCGCCCCAGACGCCCCCTCCAGCTCTGCCGGTGGGACTCCGAGGCGTTCCCAGGCCAGCCGAGAGACATAGTCCCTTCAGCGTGTCCTAGGTCATCCGGAACAGATGTCCAAGCCACCTCAGCTGACCCCTCTGGATGTGGAGAAGTAGCGGCTCTACTCCGAGCTCCTCACCTGATCTCTAAGGGTGCACCCAGCCACCCTGCAGTTCAGTGAAAAGTATTTCTAAAAACATTAAAGGTGAGAAATCAGCAATGCATTCAACAACGGCAAGTTTAGACTTTTTACTAAAGTTTCGCGAGGCATTGGACTTCCTCTCCCTGCGCTTCATTTGCCCGAACGCGACGCATAGACAATGACTGGGAAGCCAGAAAGTGTCGGGTCCTGTGGACACACACTGAAAGTCGGACTCTGCTGCAGTTGCCGCTTTCTAAAAGTGTAGTGCTCATCGCAGCCAACCGATGACCGACACAGACGTTACATAGCGATCCTGAATGAACACATTTGTTACGGTGAATTTTAGAAAACAAACAAACAAATGATGCAGCAGCTCTATTGAATAGACAAGCCTAAACACAGGGGAAGACCATCACTCAGTGCAAACTTCTGCTCTTTATGTGCTGTTTTACAACCGATGAGACGCTCTAAGTGGTGCATGTTAAAGGTTCTCGTTGTAAATGCCATTAGCCTTCCTTAAGCTTGTCTGAAAGCATTCATTTATGTGGCGACATGTTCGGCGCCACTGTCCAAGCTCCTGAAAACCCTCTCTGACTCTGGAGCATCTTTGACCAGTTCTGACCCTTCACAAACAGGGAGAGCATCAGAGTCATCCTCCTGCTGATGTTAGATAACACCCATGGCGCTCTGTTTCATCACAGCTAAGCTAAAGCCACGTTGGCACAGTGAATAATACATAAATAACTAAACTATACCTACAGGACCTGCTGCACAATATTCACATATCACATGTACAGCTGCAAAAAAAGAAGTAGCTGAAAGTGATTCTACATTTCAGTTTTGTAAATGTGGTTTACTCAAAGCACAATAGCATTATTCTGTTGGTAAAGGTAATGTTCGCCCTTTTAGAGGAAATTGTGCTCTCATTAGTCACATCCATTATGCTGCATTCAGCCTTTCTTTTTTTAAAGTAAACCTTGGCTGAAGGCAAAGGAAAAATGAGACTCATAAAAGGTAATGCATTGGAGAGGAATATGAAAGCAGGTTATGGAACTGAAGTCAAGGAGAAAATGAAGTGATGATATAGTTTTTTTCTGGATTGAAAGGAGGAAATGTGTCGCCTAATAGAGCTTTAACATCTGAAGTGTTGTCAAATGCCTTATATGCTCTATAAACCAGGGGTGTAACGGTGCACAGAAATCAGGGTTCGGTTCGGTTCTCAGTTGAGGAGAACAGTGAAAAAAAACCTGCTCATAATTAATCCAAAACATCTGTTTATTTATAGTTTGATGGTTTTTCCTCACAGTGGGGATAGTTAGACGGAGCCTTGTAGCGACTGCAGTTAACACCACAACCATGCAACAAACCATCACAACTTCCCAGAAAGCCGCGAAGTTTGAACAGGAAAAGATACGAGGATGAATCAGAGACGCTGGTGGGAGAGTCAGAAGAGGAGAAGAGCCGACTTACTGAGACTGAAGCCGTTGGGTAGCCTCTTGGATCGTTAGTAGAGTGAAGGTGGATGGAATATTTCCTGGGAATGTAGAGTAAAGCCGACGCTGCAGTCCTGACCTTCACCAGCTGACTGTCCTGGTACTGTGAGCACTGAATATTATCACTGTCAGGTTGTTTTAGGGCACTAAGAGACGCTGTTCACCTGGTTTATTAACTTGATTTCTTGTTTTGGTTTGTGTTCAAAGAGGTAAAACCCAGAATGGACTTCTGAACTGGATTTAAGTTGTCTGGATTGGACTGAACTGTGTGGTGGGGAACCGGGGTGGACTCTTTAATTTACTGGACTGAACTCAACGGCAATCGCCATACAAGTGGATTGTGTACGTAGGGGAGGGGGGGAAGGACAGATGGACAGACGGACGACTTTACTAGTGAGTGTTTTGCCGACTCTAGTAAAGCCGTCCGGACATCCGGAGCACAGAACTTGCTGGACCTGCCCGCAGTAGCCGAAGTCAACAAGGTGACTAAGAGAAAATCGCCGTTTGGGAGAACCCTGAGACAGGCTGATCACAGAAGCACCGGCAGGAGAATAAACGGTCCGTCACATCCTGTGTTCCCCTGGAAACTCCTACTTGTTTTTAGTTCCTCAACACTGTGTAACTGTGAGACGGAGAAGGTCCACCACAACTGAGGGCACTACGAGGTTCACAGTTAAAACTATTCTGTACATCGGCCAGTCTTAGTAGTCTTAAAATGTTCGTAGTGCGATACACCTCTGTACCGAACTGAATGTGCCAGCTTTCATTCTCAGATGGTATTTTAGAGTTTATTATCTGTAACGTCCAAGCCTTCACAGTCCTCTTGCAGGTTAACCTTGGCTTACCGAATCCACACCAAATGAAACGATCGTGTGCAGCCGCTTCAGTCAACAGGGTGTTTTAATGGAGAACAATGAAGAGTATAGAATGTATGACGGTATAAAGCGCTGCTACTGCAAATGATGTTAAACTGATAGACGTGCGTAATGTATTTATTAGTCCACCTGACAGCTGCACATTAAAGCTATTAAACTTTAAACTTCATATATTTAAAAATGACATTGTATTGGAGTGCATTTAGGTCTGACACTGTCCCAGAATGCAGGATGTTGCTTTAATTTTGGTCCAAATCAAAGAGAAATTAATGATACTGACTGATTATCCTCTGTAATAAACACCAGTAGAATAATCAGCGTTCTAATCTGTGTTCTATCGGCTGCTTTATCGGCATGTAAACGGACTGAGCAGCAGATCAGGACCAAATATAAAAACATATTTATACAATTTCTGCATCACCAACTAAATATATGTAGGTTCCCATGGCAACGGCATGCAAGCAGTGTGCGATGCTGTAGCTACACAACTTGATTCAGTGGTTTTAGTGACGTACAGCTCAACAGGTTTACAGATAAAAGGTTTTTAAAGGTCTTTATTGCTCATAAATAAACGTCAGGAAACACTCTGGTTTAAAGGAGGCTCTTCTTACATTCCTCGCTAACATACTAGTGTAGCTTCGTCGGGCAGCCCTCAGATCTGTTTCTGTTAGCTACACCCTCGTCCTCGTCTCCGGTGCCGCTCCAACCCCTTAGAAAGATGAGGAGGATGAAAAAGGAACGTTAAATATTACAGCTGGTCATTTCTAATGCTGGTCTGTACCTGATGTTTAAAAGGACCTCAGCCATCAGTGTCAAAATGATGAAAACAGACTTTAAAAACATCCAGTAAAGTCTCTGCCTGAGTGTTGGCAACGCTCCTTTTCACATCCTTTAGTTGCAAACAGCTACATTCACATTCACCGAAAACCTGTTGAATGATCTTCCCTTTCTGGAGGTACTGCAGCCAAGTCTTAAAAACCCTGGAAAGAGACTCACCACTTCTAGAAGTCAACAGTTCACATGATCAGTGCAGGACATACAGCATGCCACAGTGTCAACAGTGGTGCATGAGGTGGTGTAGTAAAGTCGGGGCCGTAAGCCTTTAAAGCAGCCAATCAATGTGTTGCATGTGCTTGTGAGGTCCATCATGTCTGGAGGTTTAGCGTTAATTAACAGGCTAAATGAAGTGTGGTGGAGAGATTAGAAAGATCCTCCTCTGGGTTATTAACGGCCCGAATGCATAAAAACCAATCACCTCAGCAGGCTCTCAGCTTCGCCGATGGAAAACACCGAGAGGCTGCTGAAGTTCTTCTCCCCCCTCCTTCGAAATTCTTTTTCAGTTTCCGATTGTTCGCCGCTCTTTGTTTGGCAGATTCAGTCACTCAAAGCTGCGCGTTGAGCGGGAAGCAGACACGACGGCGATCATGAAACAACGGTGACAGCTGGAAAGACAGTTGGTTTGCCGAGGAGGAGCGCAGGCTTGGCAAACACAAGAGTTCCCCCGTATCACGAGTGCAGATTGATTTATGGAGGGCTGCTTCTGGAGCCAACTGACAGGGGGGCTCATTATCCAAACACAGCTGATAAGTCTGAACAAATGAGGCTGTGAGTGGAGTCCAGTGCACGAGGAGGAGGAGGAGGAGGAGGAGGAGGAGGAGGCATGGAGAGCATGAAGATCTAATCAAGCACCTCAATCTCTCCTGGAGGCTTGGAAGGGGGGCGACGGATCAGGACTGGACGTAGCATCCTGTTGGGGTCGACGACACAGAATCACAGAGCAGAGAGTCTAGCGTGACTGAAATGACAGCAAACAGACTTTCACATTGAGCTAAAATGAAACGAGCACACAAATGAGGGACGTAACTTGTAATATTATTTTGCTTTTTTAAGTGTTTTTTCCCCCTTTGGTTTCCTTTTGTTGTTTAAATTCCATCTTTATTGCCTAATTACGCTGCTTATTGACGATATGAGTAATTTCCCTGTAGATGGATCACCCAGATATCACTTTTATAAGCCACTAAGTCATTATGTAGTCATTGCTTCTCTTTTATGTGCTGTGGTTGTATCTAAAGAAATATAGCGCTGCATACATCTGGAGCTTTTCCACTCTCATATGAAGGACGAAGTGACAGATCGACGAGGATGTAATCGAGACTCCGCGGAGCTTCCGTTCCCTGAAACTGTACGCCACAGACATGAGTAATCAGGCTGACGACACAGTTAGGATGCAGAAATCAAGCTTCAGCCGGCCTGTTGTATCGGATTAATCTGCTTTTTGTTATCGCAACAAACAAAGTTGTGTTTGAGTCATGTGCCAACGTAATCTAATTTAAAGTGTAGGGATGCTACCGTACATCACCAACCCATGTTAATACAGCCTGACTGATGCTGGATTGTTGGGGTAAGGAGTGGAAAAGTAATGATATATATATATATAAAGATATATGGGATTATATTCTTTGTATATGCAGGGATGTATTTCACAGAGTAGTTTGCAGCTTGACATGAGAACAGGCAGTGCTGAGGGTGTTTTAAATGCTGAACATAAAGTATGCAATAACACAGTTTCGTCTCCTCTCAAAATATTCCAAAATGAGCATTCGCAACCTTTTTATAAGAGCTGATAAATATGTCATTAGTGGCTGGAATGTTTTCAGAAGTTATCAAGTTGTATAGATTTATTATTTTCAATTGAAGACAAAAAGGAAAATTCACGTGGCGCCTCACTGACACAAGACTGCAACTCCTTTAGAGCATGAAAAAAGACAGTTTAAATGAAGAGTTGATGCAATATTACACCATCATCTACGCAGATCAGTCTTTTCTGTTGAGATTGGTAAGAAATATGTGCAGGTGCTTTTCTTATGCGGGTGACGGCAATGTTTTTTTAGGGTTGATGCACTTTTTCTGAACACCAGTGTGTTTGGTGATAATGATATTCAGCGATCAGGTCTAACATCACGGCCACCTGCCTAATAATGTGTTGAAATGCTCTGAACCGTTGGACCAGAGGACCTCTCAGGGTGTCCTAAGGGGTCTGGAACCACTGGATCCTTTTCACTTCACCTGTCAGTGGTCAGGATGTTGGGGCTGACCGGTGGATGTAATGAAATCAGGCTCCACTGTTAAAGCAGTGAAATCATGGACACGACTCAAGCTTTGTTTCTTGCAGCCTTTTCTCTGTTATTGAAGGAAACACAAATGCATACAAAAAATGCAGCTCCCAGCAATTAATAATTTAAAATTTGAGTGATGCATAAGAAATGGGTGCATGCTGGTGTGTTGTGTTGGTCTAAGGGCACACTGGAGGTCTACAGTAAGCTGTTAGGTAAATGATTAGTGCTCCAGAGTCACATTTAGCCTCCTGTGAGGATCAGCGCTCTGACATTCACTGAGGATGTTAAGTCTTCGCTGACACCGCTGCTCTTTTAACGCCGTCCCTCTCTGCCACATCCTGATGGAATATCGATGTATCGCATGCTCCCCTTCGTCTTGTGTAGCCTCCTGCTGCAGCCCCACCGCGCCTGAAAGGCTTCATTATTAATATCAGTGTTGCAGAATCTCCCACTAGGTGAGATCATGTCTCATCCATATGCCACGTCTCTGAGCTCTCAGCCAGGCGGGACTGAGCTGCTTCTCTGTGCTAAAGCCTCGTTGGACCTCTGACATTTCGCCATTTCCACCGGAGATGAGATCTCTAATAGAAAGCCATCGTTTTCTAAGAGTTTTCAGCGTTTCTAACATATTTCACACTCATCGGCGCCACGTTTCAAGGCTTACATTCCGTCTCTTGTATTGATTTATTTCTTTCTTTTCCTCTTTGAATTCGACGACTTTGATTTTGAAGTAGCAAAAGGCAGATAGTTTACACTCTGCGGAGGGCATTTTTACAAGGCTTTCTCGTTCTTCTTTTTCATCTTACAAATTAGTTTTCTTTAACACATCATCGCTAATGTAGAGCACGTTGCAAATGTGCTTATTGCAGGGATGCTGCACACAAACAGGAGAGGAAAATGATGGTGAAGGGAGGCAAACAGACGTCTAGTAGGGCTTATTTTTAATCCAGATCAGAGGGGTATCTATCCAGCAAAAACACAGCGTTCAAAAAACCTGAGCAACCAGGGGAAGCAGTCGGAGATAACACCCCGTGGACTTAAAGAACATTTAAAGAAAAGAAAGAAAAAACCAGGGAACAGCTGCAGGCCCTTCAGGCTGAAAAGGTAAAGTGAAATTGAAATCACCTGTCCACAGCCTCGTAGTCCTGCAGTGGAGAGAGCTGTTTCTTTTCTCGCTCTCCCCCCTGAAAGCGAGAAAGGAGTGAATACAGGTGACAGAGGAACAAGAGGTTACTGGCTTCTGTCTGGGATAGAATGCTAAGAGCAGCTCTCTGTGTTCGGGGGAATAGCATTCAGCATTATCTGACCGGGCTGTGGAGCGGACGTGCGGCGACGGGAAAAGAACCACATTTGTCGCGAATGCACTCTCCGCGGGCCGCATGTGAAAGGACTGCATTCAGCAGTAGTAAAATGTTAAGCCCTTTACAGCTGTTGAAAGCAGAGGTGGAGTCCTTGAAAAGAACATGATGGAGAATATTAAAGCCAGTCAACGGTTGTCAACAGCTCCCCTTACACGAGACGCGTCTCCGTGAGCAGACTCTAATTATGTCGGAGTTCTTGGGTGAATAGGAAACACCGTGCCCTCCGAGACCTCATTTGAGAAGACCCTGAGAGGCAGTGGTTGAAAAGCATTTACCAGATAAATATCACACACACACACACACACACACACACACACACACACACACACACACACACACACACACACACACACACACACACACAGGGACACACACATATACAACACTCAGGTTGGTTTCTCCTCTCCAAGGACCAGCCCGTTCGGTCGCCCATCTGCGAGTTATTTAAATAATGTCACTTCACTCCTGAAATTCTGCAAAGTTCATGATTGCATGAAAGGTTTTACTTTTCCTGGTGTGCAGAAGAAGAAGCAGTAGAAGTAGAAGAAGTCTGTAGTGAGTGTCCTTTGCTTTATAGGTTTCATATTTAGTAAAAATCTCTAAAAATAGAGGTGAAAGCACAGATTACTACACAACAAACCATGTCAGAGGTCCAAAGACGTTATGTAGCAGCAGTTAGTCTTCCTGAGCAGCAGTACTAAGATACACCTAGTGGTGCAACCTGGACGCATCTTCAGTGGTGTAACCGGGGTCACTGGGTGTTTCAGGTCTTACATCAGACCCCCTTACCCGGGTGACCCAGCCGGGGGTGATCAGGCCCCGACTTGTGTCCAGGTAGTGCCCTACGCCACGCATCTCCCCTCCTCAATGTGAAGCCTTCTCAGCAGCTTCCATGATGCTCTTCAGGGCTCTCTGCCTGTTCAGTCCACAGATCCTCAGGAGTCCCACGACCCGATGTAAAAACTGGCCTGCGATGCCCCTGCGACCCACTTCAGCCACTTGGCCTTCTTTCGTTCCAGAGCTTCCTCTATCCAAGCTCCAGCAGCACCACCTGCTTGGTAGCCCCGGACATCAAGACCATGTCTGGCTGGAGTGTTGTTACTGCAGTGATGTTTGGGAATCTCGACTGTCTCCCACGGTCGACCAGCAGTTGCCAGTCCTTTGCTGTTGCAAGCAGGACCCCTGGGTCTTCTTTGGGGACTGGGGCTTCTCGCCCGGTCGAATGAAGGTGATGGCACACTTGGAGGGGAGCATCCGCTTGCTGTTGTTGATGCCAGTGCAGATGGTGTCTGCTACTGCCCACAGCACCTGGTGGTGACGCCAATGATACTGACCATCTCCCAAGGCCTTTGAGCAGCAGCTGAGGAAGTGTTCTGAAGATCTACTTTTCTTCCAGAGTTGGCAGGCAGGTGAGTCCCCCAGGCCCCAGGTGAACAGGCTGGCAGGGCTCGGGAGGACGTCCAAGCATCACTGAGACACGCAACATGGAGATGGTTAAACAATATAAACCCCTTAGAAATGTCTGTTAAAATCATGATCGTTTCATATCTGGGGGCCTCCTCCACCTTCTCCTAGGCTCAGTAGGTGCTGCTCTTATTACTGAACCCAGTAATGTTGGCTGCTTCTTGCTGTTTTGTGCGTAAGTGCATGTAAAGTCAGCAGAGCAAAGAAACACTGAGTGAATAATGGCGAGTGAAAGCTAAAGTCGAAGTGTTATATCATAAGAATGGTGGGGGAAGAGTCTCCTGGGTGGAAGCCTGCTGACTTATGCCTCCTCCGTCTCCTCCAGCATCCAAATGTGGACGTTTGTTCCTCCAAAATCATGTCCCTACAGCCGTTAAATGAGATAATAATGCACCTAGCGAGCCCACTAGAAAGTAGAGGGCATCCCTGCAGGCCCATATGTATGATGACGCCCATTTAATAGGCTGATAACATCCCAAACAGCCACAAACACCAACTGTACAGTTTTCATACCCAGTGTTGTGCCCTCCAAACACTACATCGGCTCTATGTCGTCTCTCACAGTCTGCTCAAGGTTCAGCTTCTTCCGTCTCGCTGAGCTTGGTTTTCAGGAGCACCAGGAGTCGTCAAAAACAACAGAGAGGTCAGACGTACCTTCAGCTGAATGTAAGACGTCACAGCTGGAGGAGACTAGACTGAGCCGCTGACATGTTCTGTGTTGTTTGAGTGCTTGATTTGGGTCAGTTAGTGTGATCACTGCTGCATTAAACGACTTATTTGTTCCAGAAAGACACCATCCTACACTTTATTGCATTGCAGTGCATTTTTTTTGTGCTGTTTACCAACTACTGGGTCTGATCTACGTGCATAAAACACATACAACAGTCAGCTGCATTAATAAACAGCTCCCCCTCATACATGCTTTCACTGCTTTAACTCTTTTGTGGGATATTAAAAGTGGTGTTTGACTGTGTCTCACTAATATTTAGGAGAGGTTACCCGCTGACAGTGTTCCTCAGCTATTAAAAGCACAATTAAAGCAGCTCGTTAGTATGCAGATTGAGCTGAAGTCGCTGGCTAAGTACGACTCTTGGACGCAGGGATAATATGCTAATTTGATAAAGCCGTGGCAGTTTGCCCAGACGCATGCACGGGGGCCGGCGTAATCTGAAACGATTTAAAAAGGAGTTTTGTGACATGCAGCTCTTCGTGTCTGCTGATGAGCGATAGCCCGGTTCGCTGTCTCTGGCTGGGATGTAGAACAAGGAGCGAGATGAGACTTTAAAATCATACGACCCATAGGAGCCATGTAGTGAACCATAAGGTTAATCTGACTTCTGGATTTAAAGTGCAGATCAGTTGCTTGACCATCTCAGAATCTCTTGAAACTTCGTAAGAATGATCTTTGGCATCATTTTTCACCCAGTGGAAACTTTCAATAAATCTCTTGTGACTTGGAAATTGAATGAGATGCGACTTTCAGACGTCCATATCTCTGGAAGTCTACATCCTAGAGTCTTCAAGTTTTAGGAGATGCTCAGAGGTTTCTGGTGAATGAAGAGAATGCAGCTAATACTGGCAGACAAGACTTTTTGTCTGAGACCTCTCAAACTCAGAATTTGTTAAAAAATTGCAAATAAAGTGGATTTTCAAACAATTGGAAAGTTATATCTGTAATACATAAGATCTATCTGATCAATGTTATTGTGAGAATAATATCTGAATGACATTACTAATGCTTAGAAAGCTTTCATCCATCCATCTTCTACTGCTTATCCGGGGCCGGGTCACGGAGGCAGCAGTCTAAGCAGAGAGGTCCAGACTTCCCTCGCCCCAGACTCCTCCTCCAGATCTTCCAGTGGGACCCCGAGGCGTTCCCAGGCCAGCTCAGAGACATAGTCCCTCCAGGGTGTCCTAGGTCTACCCCGAGGCCTCCTCCTGATAGGACATGCCAGGAACACCTCCCCAGGGAGGCGTCCAGGAGGCATCCAGAACAGATGTCCAAGATACCTCAACTGACTCCTCTTGATGTGGAGAAGTAGCGGCTCTACTCCGAGCTCCTCCCTGGTGACTGAGCTCCTCACCTGATCTCGAAGGCTCCACCCAGCCACCCTGAGGAGGAAACTCATTTCGATCGTTTGTATCTGGGATCTCATTCTTTCAGTCATAACCCAAAGTTCATGACCATAGGTGAGAGTAGGAACGTAGATTGACCGGTAAATACAGAGCCTCCCCTTTTGGCTTAGCTCCTTCTTCAACACAATGGACCGGTAGGGTGACCACATGACTGCAGATGCTGCACCGATCCTCCTGTCAACCTCAAGCTCCATCCTCCCCTCACTCCTGAACAAGACCGTGAGATACTTAAACTCCTCCACTTGAGGCAGGGACTCTCCACCGACCCGGAGAAGACAAGCCAATTTTTTCCAGTCGAGAACCACGGCCTCGGCTTTGGAGGTGCTGATCCTCATCTCGAGAAAGCTTTCATATGTCAGTAAAAATGGAAGTTATGGCCAATCAGAGTCGACACAGATAAAAAAGTAATTCATTTCCAGACAGCCTGATGGACATCTTGAATCATGGGTAGGCTGGGATAGTAAGAGATGGAATTATCGTCTACTTGTGTGCCAAGTTTCAACATCCTTCCACGTCGTCTTCATGCTAAAATATGTCATCTGTTGTTTTATACACACCGGTTAAAAACTGCATTCTTTCTTTCAGCCAGCAGGGGGCGAATCCTCTGGTTGTCTGATTGTACAGAGGTCTATGAGAAAATATGGTGAAATACTTCTGCATGTTGCGTTTTCCCTGTTCACCAGAAGCTTCTGAACGTCTCCTGAAAATTTGAAGACTGCCTCCAGTTCTCTGACCACAAATGATCTCTTCTTAATAATTCAACTTGAGGATATGAAGGGACAAAAGGCTCACAAACACAGGATGCTGACTGCTAGACTCTGGGAGGGCCTCTGTTCATTTTCTGAGCTGTGGTCGTGCCGTATGCAGGATCTGAGAGTGAGATATAGATCGATGAATAACGCAGACGGTGTGAAAGGTTATGAAGAGGAGGATTAAGAGATTGATGAACCCGAACCGGCAGACTCAGAGACTTGATCAGTGTTATTACCATCATCGTTTGAACATTTCAGATTCACTTATTCATTCGTTTTGGCCCAGTGCAGACGGCATAATGGAAAGAATGATGAAACAGATGGGTCAATAAGAAGACTGTAAGGCAGCTGTGCAGACAGTCAACAAATCAGTCTCTTTCATGTTGTTTTCATTGCTTTTATAAGGCTGATGTGAGGCTGTCGGGTTTGTTTTAGGAGGAGCTCAAACCAGCTTAACGTCGACATAATGCGACTGAACCTTTGACGCCTTGAGTCTCTTTCTTTTGTCGCACTAACACATCATGGTTGGCAGTTTGGGATAATCATCACCTTCACAGCGAATTAGGATTTGCACTTTCAGGGTGTCGTGTGGTGGCTGATGCTGATGCAGAGGAAGAGAGGGAAACGGCACGCTCAAAGGTCACAGGAAGTATTTTCAATCTGACTGGACAGGAAGCATCACGTGAGTCCGACTGATCACCCGTCTGGTATCGTCGCTGTCTCTCCTGCTTCTCTGCCTCCCACTTTTTCTGTCCGTTTGCTCTTTGTTTCCACCGGGGGGCGCCGCATCGGAAGAAGCATCCGGTCACTTTTCATCCTGTCTAGACTCTTTAATCACACCACTACCTCGGTGTCATGAATGCAAGAAATGCAAAAGTTCTGCTAACAACACACCACCTAGCCGTCTAACCTCGTTACTCATGGTAGAAGTGCAAACACTGAAGAAGAATCTGCACAAACACAATCTGAAAAAGACTAAATACTCACTTTTGAAATGCTCCTAAAGTTGTTTGGAGGATGGAACAAAGCGGCGTACCACATGCTTCCTTTTTAAAGTTTAAAAAGGTGTGTCTGTGATTTCTATTCATGAGCCTGGAGAAGGTAAATGTTGCATTTTGCTCTTTCCAGTGACAAAATCTGAACTTGTTTGCAAGCAAGTCGGATGTTCTTTCAATCTTTAAAGGTCCCTTTTAAGCAAATCAATCCAACTCTCAAATGTCCTCGATACGTCTTTCAGTGTTTCAGCTCAAAACACTGCAAAGGTGGCTCATTTTACCACGGCTGTACCTCCTGTTCTAAACAGGCTGTTTGAAAACCAAGGAGCTGCTGCTGCTTATCTAAATCGGTTGTGAAGCTGGGAGGCTGATCGTTTTGTCCATCCATCCGTGCATCTATTAATCGATCGGTGCATTGGTGCATCCAGCGTCGGTATCACTTTGTGTTGTTGGTTGAACTTGATGGATCTGCTCGTCGCTTTTGTGCTGAAAAAAAATGTGGTAAAACACAAGGAAGGTGAAAATTATTAGGTGGAAATACTGATTTAATTATTTTTCCTTCAGTGGAACAGAACCCTAACCCTAAACTTAACCCTACCCAAAGGATCCAGTGGTTCCAGACCCCATAGGACCCCCTGAGAGGTCCTCTGGTCCAGTGGTTTAGAGCATTCTGGTCCACATAAGGGGGACCAACACAGTATTAGGCAGGGAGTCATGATGTTATGTCTGATCGGTGTATATATGGTACATTCACAGTAAAGTTTTGCACCCTGTTGCGTGTTTAAGTAAATAAAATTGTCTTATTACCTTACATTATCATTCTTTTTCAAAACTGAAGACACTGAGTGCTGTAAAAAAATGCACGCCACCCCACCGGCTGCTGTTTCTCTCTCTATCAGCCAAGTGTTTCTGTGATGATGAAAGCGCCTGCAGCGGTTTTATTCTGAATATCAAACATGTCGTCCAATCGCTGACGGAAAAACACTCCAAATTTGACTTGTTTCATTTTGCACCTGTCATGAAAACCAAAACATGAGTAGAAATAACTGACGTGTGTGCACAGCTTGTATGAGAGCATGTCAGCCTGTAGGTGAGGAGGCAGATGCTTTAGTCTGCCTGGAAACTGGAAGCTATTTGCTGGTAAAGAATGAGTTATAGTGACCCCGGTGCAAAAATGACTTCACCTTACAGTCATCGCATCGCTTCTAAGTTGAACAGTAGGGTCTTTGCTCTTATATCAAACTAAAAACTAACTGTCTAGATTGTTCATATTAAAACTTCCAGGCCCTGCTGTGGGAACTCGACTCATTATTGAGTTTCAGATCTTTTATTTTGAAAATATTTGCATGCCCTCCTTTATTTCTGATGATGGACTCAGTCCTCCTTGGCCTGGAGGACGCAGCTGAGTTTCTGAAGAGATATTCTGATGTTCATTTGAGTCTTTTTCTGTCTAATATCTCAGAAGTGTTCTGTTTTATTCGTCTTAGGTTATAGTTTTACCGTCGTTCTTCTGTAGAAACTCTTACGTGATTTCGGCAACGTGCTTTGGATCGCTATCACGCTGAAATATTCCTCTCCTGCCAGGCTTCTGCAGACTGGAAGTCATCTCGTCTGCCGGTGTTTCGGTACATCCACAGGCATTAATGGTACCAGCTAGAAATGTCGTCTCCCTTTTGCGCTCCTGCAGCCCCACGTCGTCCCACCTGCAGCCGTCCTGACCTCATTCATTCTCAGACCCCAGCTGAGCCGAACACATTTACCTCGGTCCCATGCGATCGAATGATTTGCTGCCAGTGTTCACCAGGCTTCTCTTCATGGCGTTTAGAAGAAGTTTAATCTGGGTTGTTTTTCTGCTGAGGAGCGAGCGATGTTTAGTCTTGCATTTTATTCCATCCAAGGAGGCTGGCGTCGGGCAAACTCAGGTTTTCTCGCCTGCATGTGTGTTTTTCAGAGCTAGACTGCACAAACATCACACTTTCTGTGGTGTCATTTCAGGAAAACGGCCGCTGTGGCTTTGATTAGTGGTGCTGTGGTTTATTCTGTGCCTCCTGATTACTGCTGCCACTGATTCTTACTCGGCCACTGATCTGTGTGCCTCCTTATTTCATCTTTGGGAATTGGACTTTTAAGTTCCTTTGGCAGCTCTTTTCCATCCGGAGCCGTGATGCAGACACCCAGTTGAGAAAGTACTGCTGTTAGGAATCACGTCCATACTCAGCTTTGTAAACCTCTACGTCGGGCCCTGCATTTTCAAAGTGTTGTTTGTTTCTGTGCCCCCGATCTTATTCATTGACTATTTAGCATCTGCCAATGACCGATTCCATGTTCCGAGATAATACTAACTGCAAGTGTTGTATCTTAGCTGGAGCTGACGTGCCTACGCGGCGGCCATCTTGGTACAGTGCCACTCGCCCCTACAGTGCATTACGTCTATAGAGGAATGACATGTCTGCACTATAAAAGTGATCATAAATCCATCAGTTGTCAACATATATTGTTTGTTACGAACGTCAGACATGGAGGACGGACAGGCAGACATAAATAGAACAAAAGCATCCAAGCATCCTGTGTCAAAGCTACATGTGTGACGTTTTTAACAAACCAAACCGTTTGGAAATCGGTCGAAAATTCAGAGAATAATTCTACTTTAAGATTGTGGAGTACCTCTTACCTCCATAGACTTACATTCACTCCCCCCTCTGCTAGCCCTGTACCAAGATGGCAGAGCTTTAGGCACGTCCCTCCACAGTCAATGTGGCGTCTGCGTATATATGTCTATGGTGGTGACCAGAAGAAGTGTGCACTTCCGAGCAGAGAGCACTGTGAGAGTTTCAGTAGCAAAGGGGCACCATGACAACGTCTTCTGAGAGCTTTAATGACCTCCAGCCAGCGCATTATTCTTCTTATACCACAGTGGCGTATGGAACAGCTGATTCATGTCATGTCTGGAGCTTGGTAATATCAATAAAATGTGTGCTAGATTTAACGTAGCAGTTATTCAATTATAGATTGAGATTGCTGCATGCATTACAGAACAATAAATATAATTGAAAAGCAGTAAACTCATGTGAATCCCAAACAGGTGTTTATTACTGGTGCTGGACATTTCCTCTGTTCGGATGCCCTTCAAGTGTTTGTTACCAGCTGAGACTCCCACTCTCACTTATCTCTGCTGTCTGACGCTGACCTGAGTCGGTGCTCTCTGGCCCCACCCCAAGCCCCAATGAGGCCATTAGCTTCCAGCCATCTGATTAAACGCGGCCATTGATTCCCGCAGGAAATGAGTCAAGTGCAGCGTCACCTGATCGGAGCTCCCTAATGGACGGCGAGCAGGGGAGGAGAGAGGGATTGTGGGAGGTAGGAGTTCACATGAACAGTGGAGGGATGAGAGGTGGGAGGAGATGAAACAGCTTAATGTGAAACAAACACAGTGAGAGATATCCAGCGTCCTATTGTTCCTGACTCATTGGCAGCTCCCAGCAGCCCGAGGGCTTCACATATCGCTGAGCATGTTTGAACAGGACGGCTTCTGATTTTATATTTGCCATCTCCATAAAGCTGAAAACTCATAAACGTCAGCTTTATGCTTCAAATTTCCGTTTTTCTTCTGCCTTTAGTGTTTGAAATGCCACATTAGAGCCAGGTTCTGTTGCATATCCGGATGTTTTGCTCAACATTATGTCTCCAAATCATTTTTCTTCACGAGCATGAAGGAAACAGGGGTGTACGTCATGTTAGTTGCTGCGTGTTTTGCAGGGTTGTAAGCAAACATCTGACAACACAAAGCAGTGGGCGTAAAAAATAAGCCACGCTTCGGTAAACCACCCAAGGTTGTGTCTCCACAGGCTGTGTGTCATCATCGGTGTCCTCATTTTACCTTTCAAGCCTCCTGTCATGTAGCCATGGCCACAGAGGTGTAGAGGACTGGGGGAGGCAGCGATGGGGGTTCAGACTTTCAGAACAGATAGCGAGGTGAGCACCTGGCGTTTGAGTTAATGGCCGAGACAGATGAGCGCTTGTTGTCGGGAAACTTGAATCACAACATCTCTTCTGACTTGTCTGGATGTGTGAAGCAGTTCCTTGGTAAGAGCTCCGCCACAAGCACTTAGCCCGACTGTACACCGGGACTGGATTTCTCTTGAGTGTGTTGTGGCGTCGTTCTGCCTCACTTACCTGGCCCTGAGCTCGGTTACATTAGCAGCACAAACATAGCGTGTTTAATAAATGGATATGCAGCGAAGTCCACAGGTTTCGTCCTCCCTGGTGGAACTGGAGTGGGTGAAAAACTCTCAAGCAACACAAGGTTATGGGAGAGGAGCAACAGCATTCATACATTCATATCACACAGCACTTAATTCTGCTTATCTATCAGAGGAGTTTAACTCTTCCTGCAGCCCTGAGGTCTCTTGGGAGTGTAGCTTTCTCCTGTCAGGCTCCTCCTCACATTCCTCTTCTGCACTCTGACGAAGACCTCTGGACCATAGACATATATACGTAGACGCCACATTGACTGTGGAGGGACGTGCCTAAAGCTCCGCCATCTTGGTACAGGGCTAGCAGAGGGGGGAGTGAATGTAAGTCTATGGAGGTAAGAGGTACTCCACAATCTTCAAATAGAATTATTTACTGAATTTTCGACCGATTTCTAAACGGTTTGGTTTGTTAAAAACGTCACACATGTAGCTTTGACACAGGATGCTTGGATGCTTTTGTTCTATTTATGTCTGCCTGTCCGTCCTCCATGTCTGATGTTTGTAACAAACAATATATGTTGACAACTGATGGATTTATGATCACTTTTATAGTGCAGACATGTCATTCCTCTATAGACGTAATGCACTGTAGGGGCGAGTGGCACTGTACCAAGATGGCCGCCGCGTAGGCACGTCGGCTCCAATCGGCAGCAGCAGTCAACCTGGCGTCTACGTATATATGTCTATGCTCTGGCCTCCTTTAAGACAGGTGACATGGTTCTCAACAGGAAGTGACACAGTCGTCAACATGTTTCCATCCAGGTGCTCATTGAACAGCTGTAAATGTAATCCACACAGTCCTGAGGTGAAGTGGAGATGAAGCAGACTGAACTTTGCTTAAATGCAGTTGAATTGGCACTGACTGCACAGTGATGGCCTCAACAGGAAATGGATCAGCTGCTGAGACGTTAACCAACATCGTCGTAAACGTCATGTTTGATGCTGGAAGTTGGACTGGAGAGAGAGATCTGCTGCTTTCCTCCCCAGTATGATTCATGCTGATAGAACTTGTCTTTTCCTTCTCTCCTTGGGAATAAGTGCTTCACAGAAAGTGCCCAAACAGCTTTTTTTATTTCATCTTATTTAATCTATGCATCTTTCTGAGCTCTCTGAAGTTTCTTTAGTCGAACCGGAGAGCGCTGTGGAAACGTTACGTGAGGTTGTTGTCTTTCCCAGCAGACAGAGGAAGTCTGCTCACAGAGGAGCTTTGTTATCCGTTCGTCTTCCATTTGACTTTAAATTCAAACTAAACTTTAAATGTGTAGTTTTTTTTCCAGGCGACTGACTGTGATTAGTTTTATATTACAACACTGACATATTCATCGTTTAGCTGCATCACACAGAAGCATAAAAAAAGCTACAGATGTGTGCGAGAACATGTATCATTAATGTATCTTTAACATTAATTATTGGACTTTTATGCATCATTGAGGTGTTCATTAGACAGAAAAATGTATGCATTAATGAGCTGGACGGTGGGGGATGCCTCTCTTGTGTGCTCCAAAGGAATGTTAATTTCTCTCTTTCTTTTTCTGCCTCTCAGATGAATGATTCAGCTGCTCAGATGATTTTTTCACATGACTGTTGGTGATGTTTTCTAATTGCTGAAATCCTCCTTACAACCCTTGGTACAGGATCTATCGTCTCACAACGTGGTGATGATGACGGTGCTCGTTGGGATATCGTTGAGGCTTAATGTACTTTCACCCCCACTGGGTATCGATCTGGTGCATTAACAGAACTTTATCAGATTGAATCCATGAACACAGCTAAACAGCCACTTAGCTACTGATTGCTGGGGGTGTAGCGGTACATTAAAATCATGTTGTGGTACGTATCTCCGTAAGGAAGTCACGGTTCGGTTCGATTCGATACGGAACCCTCTGAAGTCGACGGACGTGCCGGCAATTTAAGATGACATAGCAGCAAGACGCCTTGCTGAGTCTCCGTTTCAACTCATGTCCAAAGTGTGGATTTCTAACTATCTACCAGTCTTTGAATCGTGTTGATCGGCCAAGTAAAACCAGAGTTATGACAGATAATAAACACCATGCTTTCTCCACGTTTGGAGCTCCTTACAGCTTTGGTCTGGTCCACTTGTTTTACTGCTTTTTCATCCTTTACCAGGAAACCCAAGTGATCCCAGACATGTGGTTTTAACCACGGCGGAGCGTCTTCCAGCTGTTAGCATTAGCCATCCCATTGGCTAGCCACACGGTCCGTCACATCCTGTGTTCCCCTGGAAACTCCTACTTGTTTTTAGTTCCGCAATACTGTGCAACTGTGAGATGGAGAAGGTCCAACACAACTGTGGGCACTACTGATTGCTTTGAGTCATTTACCCATGTTGTATAATTTAGTTAACTTCGTGTCGAGGGCTCCAGGCTGCTTGCATCCACAACACAACTGGGTCAGCAAGAGATGAACTTTGAGCGAAGCCGTGGAAAACTGTGCGTGCGATGAACTTGCAGTGGGACGTTTCCACGGATTGATCGAGTTTCTGCTCTTACAATTCAAACTCGTTGCACTTGTGGCATCGACTCCGTAAACAGCAGACACACTTCTGAGTGTTTAGTTCTCTGCCAGGAGTGTGTGTCGGAGAGAGCTGCCCTCGCCGCGGAAACACATCAGAGCTGGTGTGATTACACGTGTAAGATAATGTTTATGTAACAGCTATGAAGACGTTCCTCCAGTGTCGACAGTTAAATCGATCAATCACAGCTTATTGATCCTCTGGCTTTCAATAACTTCACCCTGGAGCCAAAATGCCGGATTTCGGTATCAAACGTAGGCATAATTTAAATCTAGTTTGACTTTTGACTTCCTGTGACATCCTTCCTGCTTTGCATTTGATTTTTTGGCTTTTAAAAACTCTTAACCACCACGTTTGTCACTTTTTGAGACAGATGCATGTTATAAAGTACTGAGTTCAATTTAAATTTACTGTGTAGATTAAAGCTCAAGTGCTCGTTTAAATTCTGACCTTTGTCATTGCTCTTCAGTTCTGGTGGGTGACCTCTTCTTTCCCACGTGTTTAAAAGCGCTCTGCTTTGGTAATGACGTCTAATTACACTGAAGTGTGTGGTGGCAGCTCAGTTGTCCACGGTGCTGTGGTTTAGAGGGTTTTCATCACATCAGTGCCCACGTTTGACCAACTCACTGAAACCAACTGGATCAGGAGGAAACGGGACGGATCTGGCATATAATCTGCTTTCAGAGGAGTCCTACAGATTATGGTATTGAATCTGTAAATGATAGCGTTTGTCCAAGCTTTGGTTCCTCCACAAGAACTCAGCAAAACCCTGATTGATTATACTTTTTGTGAACAGAAGACAGCGTGATGGACGAAGCAGACCAGGTGCAGAAATAAGGCTCTGTTGGAAGTGGTTTGGTTTTGCTCGATTAGAGTTATGACGCTATCTACATAAACTATCTGATCTGTCTCATGTGAGCACATCCCAGACAGGAAATCATAGTTTTTTATTTTATGTGTCCTTTATTCAGCCTGCAAAGTAAATAAAATCATAAAAAAGACATGCCCAACGTGTGTCTTTGCACGAGAGCTGTAGCTGAAACATCGCAGCAGGCAGCCAAAACCAAGCAGATGTCAGCAAACGGAGCTTTTTTCAGGGCAGTAAACGCTGGAAGGAGGCGGCCGAGGCGATGATGCTTCATTTGATTGAGGACGTGGCTCCTTTTTAATGCAGGAGAAAACGAGAGGATTCAAATAACTAAGTCACATCCCTGATCCATGCTGATGTCGACACGGAGGGCTGAGAGGAACGTACGGCACAAAAGAGACATGCCGAGTTTTGCCAAGACGGACAAATTCAAACACTGCAAGAATTAACTCCAGAGAACCTAAAGGAGCCCCGTAGCAGCCGATAACGTCACAGCATTCCACCAATAATGCAATAAGTTATTACGTTATTGGCTTTATTACATTCAACATGGCTGAAATTGTAACGTCATCGTTTGCTGCAAACCTTTTCCAACTTCCGTGAGGAGCAAACGGCCTTCATGGCTGCAGCCTGTGATGCCAGCTTGGTGAAGACAGAAGAAGGATCATCTGCTGTGCTTTGGACACGGACAGAACCCAGCAACTGGCAAGTCAAGCAGAATGTGGTGGTAATGATTATAATTAGCGAATTATAATGACGACAGCTATTTTTGAGGAGCACAAACACTCGGCAGATGGGTCTATGTATAGATCCATCCTCCTGTTTTGGCTGAAGAAGACTGATCATTGTTATAAACAGATTTGCCGTGCGTCTTTTATGTATTCAAGACATAACATCCCTTTTATTTGTACCTTCATGAGTCGCCTCGGGGTTATGCAAGCAGCAACCACGGGCGAAAAAATAGCGAGTGTCTTTTCCTTCAGCTGGAAAGAGCAGGGGGAGTTAATGAAGGCACAGCCTGAGCTCAATCTCAGTGGAAGCTGACAGCCGAGTCTCCGACACGACGGGGCCTCGAAGCTTAAAATGATTGAGCTGTTGGAACAGGAGACGGCCGTTACACAGGAGCTGGAGGCAGACAAGAGCTGAAGACATCCGGTGCCACTGTGGCGAGATGTTGACATGCTGGAGTCCGTTAAGAAGGCAGAGGCTTTACAGGTGAAGTGTCAGGTGAGGGCTACGCAGATGTCCAAGACAGTGAAGGCAGCCATTCTTGAGTATCTGTGTGAAATAATAGGACTCATGATGGATGACTTGCAGCATATATTTCGTGTTTACACCAACTTAAAGGTTCTGCAGGCTGTGAGTGGGGAAGGAGAGCAGATCCGGACCTCCTCCCTGCATGTGATGCTCTCAGATCAGAGAGTACAGAAGCTAAAAGCGCATTATAACCAAGCATTATTATCAGCTCAGGAGGTAATGCTGTGATCTGCCAAAGAGCTTCAGGAACCACAGGAAGTCGACGCGTCCAGGTTTCTTGTTAGGACTGTCTTTTAGTGTAGCTTTAGCGGTCAGCAACATCAAAGACGGCTGACGTGGATGTTTTGGTTGGTATATTTTCTACAATATGTTGTTTATATGTAGACAGTGGTCCTTCGTCTATCTCAGGCTTAGGTTCCAGAACTGATCTGGAGCTCAGCGTCCCTGGTCTGGAGCTCAGCGTCCCTGATCTGGAGCTCAGCGTCCCTGGTCTGGAGCTCAACGTCCCTGATCTGGAGCTCAACGTCCCTGATCTGCAGCCGCTGGCCTCACCACCTCCAACCCCCACCCCAACCTCTCCTACTATCCCTCCCTCCCTCCCTCCTCTTCCCCACTCCCAACCCAACCGGTCGAGGCAGATGGCCGCCCTCCCTGAGCCTGGTTCTATCGGAGGTTTTTTTTCCCCCCTTCCCTACCATGGGGGGTTTTTGGTTCCTTCCCACCGTCGCTGACTGCTTGCTCATAGGGAATCCAAAAGCAACTTTGGATTGTTGGGTTTTTCTGTTTCCTGTTTTACTGTTTCCTGTTCTTCCTTACAATGTTAAGCGCTTTGTGACAACCTGTGTTGTAAATATGCGCTATATAAATAAAACTGAATTGAATTGAATTGAATTAGAACCCCCGCGACTATTATTTATATATATTTTAAGGCTTTATTAACCTTTCTCTCACTCTTATAAACCCTTCCTACACTCTTAAACCTTCCATCTAGAGGAGCTTCTACAGCCGTGTCCGATAATGGAACTAGCGACGCAGCGATCCACTTGGGAAAAACAATTTTAAACACACCGACACCGAGGACGTCCGGCTGCCTACCTACCGGGAAACTGATGATGGTGTCACGGTAATCCTACAGACTGTCACCGGTTCTCTGACGGTCGTTTCCAGTAAACTCTCACCGTGTGGGACCAAAGGTTCTGGCTGGCTTCCATCACCGCCGACCAATCAGAGACCGACCAGCTCAAGAGGAAGCGGCCATAGCTGAGTTTTCCATACGTGCGTCTGCTCATCTGCTGTATGCTACGGATTTATATACAATTAAAAACCCACGATACAGTGAGACTGCGATATGACGAGGGACGACTGTATTGTTTAAACCATACTTTATTTACACGAATGAAAACAAGCTCCAGAGATGTAAAAATGCTCTTTTAATGACTGTTCCTTTCACTACGGTGCAGTTTACTTGAGTTTCAAGCACTTTCTCTAAAATTGCATTGTTTTATTGCTTCTAGTGCACTTTTGTTCTTGTCTTTTTTTCCTTTCAGTTCCTTTTCAAAGCGATATTTGTGCTCGTGTTGTTTCTCAGTTTGAGGTGACTTCATGATAATCAGCTCAGGTATTTCAGAACTGGTTTTGGCGTCGTCCATGTCATGTTTTCCTTAGTTGGGTAGACTTCTAAACTACTCCTGGTCTGGTTGTAACTGGCCTACGGTACGTCTTGAGAAGAGCTGAGAGATCGTGGGTTGTGATTCTGTCCTAAGTTTGCTGTTCCATTATCTTTTGGCCAGATCGCCCAGCCCTGGGAAAAGAAACAACTTGAAAAACATCCTCAGGCAAAAAAAAAACAGATTGATTTCTTTCTGGTTCTTGAAGATGTTTCAGCTTTTATCTTCCTGTGGTTTAATTGACTGGTGGGGATTCAGGTATCTCCAAACAGGGGAGGTGGTCTACAGCACCACTTATCAGCTCCTTACAAAGCATCTAATCTCTTGAATGGACGGTGTTTACTCATGTTGATGTGTCCATTCTGCCTAAATGACTGAGTTGGTTTGCTGATGGACAGTCGTACCCTTTAAGTAACAGTAAGACACAGGCTCCCTTTAGGGGTACATTTCCTGTCTTGTTTGTTGAATCCTAATAGGAGAGCTGCTGCTTGGGGACTCTGTTTTAGTCTCAGCAGGTCCTCTCTGGGAAAATCAGATGATGAGGCTTTAAAAAGTGAGAATGAATGAAGCCGTGAGTGAAGTCTGCTGTGTTTTCGTGACCCTATTTGTTCTCGTTGTCTGGATCTGGTTGTCAGACTTCCTCGTTCCCCCTCACAGCAGAACCCATCAGATACCTGCGCTGTTGTTGCCTTCAGGTTTACGGTGGTGTTAACAGGCTGCACCAGATCGCCCGGCGGTCATTGTATTTACACAGAAACCCTCGGGCTGAAAACACGGGAGCAGGCTGGCGAGCGCTCCATCTGCTTAATGAGAGCTGCTGGCAACACAACGCACTCCAGTGTGTTTTTACGAGCGCGTGGAGCCGGAGCTGTTCGGAGGGAGGCTGGGATGAAGCCGGAGTCGTCATGGCTGAGCAACACCAATCAGCCACTGGTCCGTCGGCCCCGGAGGATCCTGCTCTTCTGTTTTTAACACTCGGCCTGTTCTTCCTTCCCCCCTCCAGCGTCTGAGCTCTCTCCTCGCAGAGCACCGTCCGTTTTTCTTGTTCTCATTAAAAAACCCAGAACAAAACAGGAGCCTCAGAAGAAACAGACATTTCACAGTATTTAAACCACGTTTTCATGATTGATACGATAAATAAACACCATAAATGGTGACGTTCGGTTTGCAAAATGTCCCCACATTAATTTCCTATTTGGAATTTTCTGAAAATGTCAAAGAGAACAGATTCTTCTCCTCTTCAGTTGATTTTCTCACATTACAGGGCACAACGGTGTTTCTCAGTTTACTATTTAAGGAGGCTGTGTTTCTATAAAAGTTCATATTTAAACGTGTGATACGTCCATTTCTGCCTCATTCTTCTGTTTTTATTTATTCCTCTACTTACTGTTTAATTGGTTTTTAGTCACGCTTCCTGCCAACTCTAATCTTCACTAATTTGTTTATAAGAATAGTGTTGCAGTGAGGTTTTCATTTTATTTCCTCGTTCATTTTCAGCACGACTTTGCTGTCGTTTGTTGTTTCATTGTATAATCGAAAGTGTAATCAGAGCCAATAAAAACTGGCGATATGAGCGTATGCAAGCAGGAATGTGAAGGAACTGAGAGCACATGGAGACGGACAGAAACAGACCCAGAAATGCAGACAGACGTTGAACCAGCAGAGCTCGGTTATGGTTTGAATCAGCTGAGCTCAGATCGGTGCTGCTGGATGGTTTGAATGTTGGAGGAAAACCTTTGTGATGTCTGATAAAGCGACGGCGGCGGCGTCACTCCGAGTCTCGCTCACACACGGCGTCTATCCTCTCATCTTCCTCTTTTATTGGCCCAGTCCTCCGCTGAGAGAAAACCTGCTCGGTTGTGATTGATGCCGGCAGGAGATCGGATCGCGAGGAGAGGAAATTACACAAACATCATCTGCAAACTTAATCTGTCTCTTTCCTAGACAGATGTGTGCAGCAATCAGACCCACTTCTATTGTCAGGATAAGGTGGAGGGAAAATGTATAAACATAATAGCTGAACAACTTCCATCTTACAATGACACCTGTCGACGAGTGGGATATATTATAAGTTCTTGAACTGACATGCTGGAAGCAGGAAAAATGGCAGGAGTGATGACCCGGTCAGAGCATCCAGAAATACAGCGGTCCAAGGAAATCCAGCCTGGTGGCAGGTGACAGGGTCATGGGTGCCCTTTAGTCGTTGATGTGGAGCGAAAGTTGGTAGAGTAGCTCGTCATCGTTTACATCACCTGGGCTCAGGAGTTCACCTATCCTGTGATACGGCCGTACGCCCTTCCTGACTCCAACCTTTCCGGGAGTGAAACCCAGTAGATCTTCAGCCAACTGCCATTGACCACGTGGGTGTGCAGTTCTTCCACCTCTTGCAAGCCGTTGATCGCTTCCTATTTGCCCTTAGCTGGGGGTTGGAATGATGAGTACCAGGGTGTGTCGGCACACTGAGCCTCTGGGGCTCCAAGCTGCCCCGAGATCCCCTGTGGATTTTACCTGAAGCTGTAGTGCGATAGTTTCTGTGGGATGTAGCTGGGAGGCACCAAAGGAGTCTGGATTGAAGGAAGAACTTACGCACTCGGCCTCCTTTTCACCAACTAGGCTAGCCAGTGGCTGCAGCTGAAAGCAAGAGGAACTAAGCCAACTACTCTCCACTACGACACAGACACACTCTGCAACCCTTGCCCTAAGGCACCACACAAACTTGTGAAAGCCTGTGACCTCTTACGGCAGGATAATGTTCCCTGAGACGGTTCAAAGTAGAGTTCAGGGTTTGGGCTTGACCTCTAAATTCCCCAGGTCTCAACCCAATCCAGCATCTGCGGGACGCTCTGGAAGGCACCACCTCGCAGCTTACAGTGCACGACTTCATGATCTGCTGCTAACATCTTCGTGCATGATGTGATCGGACGCCTTCAGAGGTCTCGTGGCGTACATGCGGAGCTGTTTTGGAGGCACAAGGGGGATCAGGCGGGTGGTTTTGATGTCGTGGGGATGGGATAAGTATGATTCCTGGAAAACCTCAAACCACGAAATGGCTGTGCAGTGCAGCGGACCGTTATGATGGACATTCCAGTTAATCGCTCTTAATATTCGTATTGATTTACACTTCCAAATGAGTGGGTTAGAGAAGTGGGTCAGATTGTACATGCTCGGGATCTCTCTGAGGCCGGTGCTTTATGGGTGTAGCAGATGAATCAGCAAAGGCGCTTCTTTTTATTCTACCTTCTGCTGATCGTCTAATCAGGTCCTTTATTTAAAACCATCCCAGTCTTATTGCTATTAAAGGATGTTTGTCCACTGTCTTAAAATACACCACAGGACTGATTATTTCTTTAAGAAGTGTACGTTGTGTTTAAAGAGTCACACCTGACTTTTCCAATAATAGCCCCCGGTCCAGTGCAGATTCAAAATAGGCCCTTATTTTATCCCACATTCCACATATACGCACAGAAACTGGCCACTTTCCAAGTCTTGTTGACAGTCTTTTAAAAAGAAATAGAGATAAAAGTGCATGATAGAAGAGGAGGTAGGAAGTGGAAAGGACATTATCTCCACCCTGATCTTTTTCAGCTGCTGGCTGATTGATTATGATGTTTGATTATGGTCCTACCGAGGCTCAACGTCACGTGAGAACCTTTAATGCAGTGAGGGGGAAAAAAGGGGAAGGGGACTGGCTTTTCTCCGCTGCATTCCACCGGATGAAGGATGTGTTTAATGAACAGCACCGTGGAACGACAGGGGTTGGCTGGCTGTTCTGTGCAGCGATGGTGCACTTTGCTTGTATCTTCTTTGGCACGTAAACAAATGGGCTAATTGGAAA
>CM045453.1:36723132-36769360 GCA_024666655.1 Dascyllus trimaculatus
GACTCCGTAAACAGCAGACACACTTCTGAGTGTTTAGTTCTCTGCCAGGAGTGTGTGTCGGAGAGAGCTGCCCTCGCCGCGGAAACACATCAGAGCTGGTGAGATTACACGTGTAAGATAATGTTTATGTAACAGCTATGAAGACGTTCCTCCAGTGTCGACAGTTAAATCGATCAATCACAACTTATTGATCCTCTGGCTTTCAATAACTTCACCCTGGAGCCAAAATGCCGGATTTCGGTATCAAACGTAGGCATAATTTAAATCTAGTTTGACTCTTGACTTCCTGTGACATCCTTCCTGCTTTGCATTTGATTTTTTGGCTTTTAAAAACTCTTAACCACCACGTTTGTCACTTTTTGAGACAGATGCATGTTATAAAGTACTGAGTTCAATTTAAATTAACTGTGTAGATTAAAGCTCAAGTGCTCGTTTAAATTCTGACCTTTGTCATTGCTCTTCAGTTCTGGTGGGTGACCTCTTCTTTCCCACGTGTTTAAAAGCGCTCTGCTTTGGTAATGACGTCTAATTACACTGAAGTGTGTGGTGGCAGCTCAGATATCCACGGCGCTGTGGTTTAGAGGGTTTTCATCAAATCAGTTGCCCACGTTTGACCAACTCACTGAAACCAACTGGATCAGGAGGAAACGGGACGGATCTGGAATATAATCTGCTTTCAGAGGAGTCCTACAGATTATGGTATTGAATCTGTAAATGATGGCGTTTGTCCAAGCTTTGGTTCCTCCACAAGAACTCAGCAAAACCCCGACTGATTATACTTCTGTGAACAGAAGACAGCGTGATGGACGAAGCAGACCAGGTGCAGAAATAAGGCTCTGTTGGAAGTGGTTTGGTTTTGCTTGATCAGAGTTGCGACGTTATTTACACAAACTATCTGATCTGTCTCATGTGAACACATCCCAGACAGGATATCATAGTTTTTTTTATTTTATGTGTCCCTTATTCAGCCTGCAAAGTAAATAAAATCATAAAAAAGACATGCCCAACGTGTGTCTTTGCACATGACAGCTGTAGCTGAAACATCGCAGCAGGCAGCCAAAACCAAGCAGATGTCAGCAAACGGAGCTTTTTTCATGGCAATAAACACTGGAAGGAGGCGGCCGAGGCGATGACGTCTCATTTGATTGAGGACGTGGCTCCTTTTTAATGCAGGAGAAAACGAGAGGATTCAAATAACTAAGTCACATCCCTGATCCATGCTGATGTTGACACGGAGGGCTGAGAGGAACGTACGGCACAAAAGAGACATGCCGAGCTTTGCCAAGACGGACAAATTCAAACACTGCAAGAATTAACTCCAGAGAACCTAAAGGAGCCCCGTAGCAGCCGATAACGTCACAGCATTCCACCAATAATGCAATAAGTTATTACGTTATTGGCTTTATTACATTCAACACGGCTGAAATTGTAACGTCATCGTTTGCTGCAAACCTTTTCCAACTTCCGTGAGGAGCAAACGGCCTTCATGGCTGCAGCCTGTGATGCCAGCTTGGTGAAGACAGAAGAAGGATCATCTGCTGTGCTTTGGACACGGACAGAACCTAGCAACTGGCAAGTCAAGCAGAATGTGGTGATAATGATTATAATTAGCGAATTTTAATGACGACGGCTATTTTTGATGAGCACAAACACTCGGCAGATGGGTCTATGTATAGATCCATCCTCCTGTTTTGGCTGAAGAAGACTGATCATTGTTATAAACAGATTTGCCGTGCGTCTTTTATGTATTCAAGACATAACATCCCTTTTATTTGTACCTTCATGAGTCGCCTCGGGGTTATGCAAGCAGCAACCACGGGCGAAAAAATAGCGAGTGTCTTTTCCTTCAGCTGGAAAGAGCAGGGGGAGTTAATGAAGGCACAGGCTGAGCTCAATCTCAGTGGAAGCTGACAGCCGAGTCTCCGACACGACGGGGCCTCGAAGCTTAAAATGATTGAGCTGTTGGAACAGGAGACGGCCGTTACACAGGAGCTGGAGGCAGACAAGAGCTGAAGACATCCGGTGCCACTGTGGCGAGATGTTGACATGCTGGAGTCCGTTAAGAAGGCAGAGGCTTTACAGGTGAAGTGTCAGGTGAGGGCTACGCAGATGTCCAAGTCAGTGAAGGCAGCCATTCTTGAGTATCTGTGTGAAATAATAGGACTCATGATGGATGACTTGCAGCATATATTTCGTGTTTACACCAACTTAAAGGTTCTGTAGGCTGTGAGTGGGGAAGGAGAGCAGATCCGGACCTCCTCCCTGCATGTGACGCTCTCAGATCAGAGAGTACAGAAGCTCAAAGTGCATTATTACCAAGCATTATTATCAGCTCAGGAGGTAATGCTGTGATCTGCCAAAGAGCTTCAGGAACCACAGGAAGTCGACGCGTCCAGGTTTCTTGTTAGGACTGTCTTTTAGTGTAGCTTTAGCGGTCAGCAACATCAAAGACAGCTGACGTGGATGTTTTGGTTGGTATATTTTCTACAATATGTCGTTTATATGTAGACAGTGGTCCCTCGTCTATCTCAGGCTTAGGTTCCAGAACCCCCGCGACTATTATTTATATATATTTTAAGGCTTTATTAACCTTTCCCACACTCTTATAAACCCTTCCTACACTCTTAAAGCTTCCATCTAGAGGAGCTTCTACAGCCGTGTCCGATAATGGAACTAGCGACGCAGCGATCCACTTGGGAAAAACAATTTTAAACACACCGACACCGAAGACGTCCGTCTGCCTACCAGTAAACTGATGAGGATGTTACGGTAATCCTACAGACTGTCACCGGTTCTCTGACGGTCGTTTCCAGTAAACTCTCACCGTGTGGGACCAAAGGTTCTGGCTGGCTTCCATCACCGCCGATCAATCAGCGACCAACCAGCTCAAGGTTGTAGCTGGGTTTTCCACTCATCTGCTGTACGCTACGTGTTTTATATGCAATTTAAAAATCCGCGAGGGACTACTGAATTGTTTAAACCAGTGGTTCTCATCTGGTCCAGCCTCAAGACCCACTGTGTCTCTATTAATAACGGTCAAGACCCAAATTACTGAAATTTGCTGTTCCTGTTAACAGACTAAGGTTTATTTGGGTGGAGTCTCAACGCATTTTGATACAAGTTAGGAAAATTTTGGCTTATTTTTTGGTTAATTTTGGTATATTTGAACGCTTGTGCCCAGTTTGGGGCATATTTTGGCCCATTTTGACAGATTCTGAGCACATTTTCGTGTATTTTTGGGACGTTTTAGCATAAATTTCTCCAATAAGCTGGCAAATCCAAATCTAAAGGGTAACAGTGGGCAACTACTGGTGTCACCACAACTAAATATCCTGCTACTGAAAGCAAACTGTCATAAGAAACATATCCTTTAAAATAAAAGACTTTACACCACTACTTTTTTGGAGGGGGGACTTGCTTCTGCGACCCTCTAAAAATGGCTTCGCGACCCACTTTTGGGTCCCAACCCACCAGTTGAGAACCACTGGTTTAAACCACACTTTATTTGCACGAATGAAAACTTTAGGTTTGATTGAGCGCTTGTCCTCTTTTACCCAGTTAGCTCCAGAGTTGTAAAAATGTTCTTTTAATGACTGTTCCTTTCACTACGGTGCAGTTTACTTGAGTTTCAAGCACTTTCTCTAAAATTGCATTGTTTTATTGCTTCTAGTGCACTTTTGTTCTTGTCTTTTTTTCCCTACACTTGTGTTTCAGTTCCTTTTCAAAGCGATATTTGCGCTCGTGTTGTTTCTCAGTTTGAGGTGACTTCATGATAATCAGGTCGGGTATTTCAGAACTGGTTTTGGCGTCGTCCATGTCATGTTTTCCTTAGTTGGGTAGACTTCTAAACTACTCCTGGTCTGGTTGTAACTGGCCTACGGTACGTCTTGAGAAGAGCTGAGAGATCGTGGGTTGTGATTCTGTCCTAAGTTTGCTGTTCCATTATCTTTTGGCCAGATCGCCCAGCCCTGGGAAAAGAAACAACTTGAAAAACATCCTCAGGCAAAAAAAAAAACAGATTGATTTCTTTCTGGTTCTTGAAGATGTTTCAGCTTTTATCTTCCTGTGGTTTAATTGACTGGTGGGGATTCAGGTATCTCCAAACAGGGGAGGTGGTCTACAGCACCACTTATCAGCTCCTTACAAAGCATCTAATCTCTTGAATGGACGGTGTTTACTTATGTTGATGTGTCCATTCTACCTAAATGACTGGGTTGGTTTGCTGATGGACAGTCGTACCCTTTAAGTAACAGTAAGACACAGGCTCCCTTTAGGGGTACATTTCCTATCTTGTTTGTTGAATCCTAATAGGAGAGCTGCTGCTTGGGGACCCTGCTTTAGTCTCAGCAGGTCCTCTCTGGGAAAATCAGATGATGAGGCTTTAAAAAGTGAGAATGAATGAAGCCGTGAGTGAAGTCTGCTGTGTTTTCGTGACCCTATTTGTTCTCGTTGTCTGGATCTGGTTGTCAGACTTCCTCGTTCCCCCTCACAGCAGAACCCATCAGATACCTGCGCTGTTGTTGCCTTCAGGTTTACATTGGTGTTAACAGGCTGCACCAGATCGCCCGGCGGTCATTGTATTTACACAGAAACCCTCGGGCTGAAAACACGGGAGCAGGCTGGCGAGCGCTCCATCTGCTTAATGAGAGCTGCTGGCAACACAACGCACTCCAGTGTGTTTTTACGAGCGCGTGGAGCCGGAGCTGTTCGGATGGAGGCTGGGATGAAGCCGGAGTCGTCATGGCTGAGCAACACCAATCAGCCACTGGTCCGTCGGCCCCGGAGGATCCTGCTCTTCTGTTTTTAACACTCGGCCTGTTCTTCCTTCCCCCCTCCAGCGTCTGAGCTCTCTCCTCGCAGAGCACCGTCCGTTTTTCTTGTTCTCATTAAGAAACCCAGAACAAAACAGGAGCCTCAGAAGAAACAGACATTTCACAGTATTTAAACCACGTTTTCATGATTGATACGATAAATAAACACCGTAAATGGTGACGTTCGGTTTGCAAAATGTCCCCACATTAATTTCCTATTTGGAATTTTCTGAAAATGTCAAAGAGAACAGATTCTTCTCCTCTTCAGTTGATTTTCTCACATTACAGGGCACAACGGTGTTTCTCAGTTTACTATTTAAGGAGGCTGTGTTTCTATAAAAGTCCATATTTAAACGTGTGATACGTCCATTTCTGCTTCATTCTTCTGTTTTTATTTATTCCTCTACTTACTGTTTAATTGGTTTTGATTAGAGCTCGCTTCCTGCCAGCTCTAATCTTCACTAATTTGTTTATAAGAATAGTGTTGCAGTGAGGTTTTCATTTTATTTCCTCGTTCATTTTCAGCACGACTTTGCTGTCGTTTGTTGTTTCATTGTATAATCGAAAGTGTAATCAGAGCCAATAAAGACTGACGATATGAGCGTATGCAAGCAGGAATGTGAAGGAACTTGGAGCACATGAAGACGGACAGAAACAGACCCAGAGATGCAGACAGACGTTGAACCAGCAGAGCTCGGTTATGGTTTGAATCAGCTGAGCTCAGATCGGTGCTGCCGGATGGTTTGAATGTTGGAGGAAAACCTTTGTGATGTCTGATAAAGCGACGGCGTCACTCTGAGTCTCGCTCACACACGGCGTCTATCCTCTCATCTTCCTCTTTTATTGGCTCAGTCCTCAGCTGAGAGAAAACCTGCTCGGTTGTGATTGATGCCGGCAGGAGATCGGATCGCGAGGAGAGGAAATTACACAAACATCATCTGCAAACTTAATCTGTCTCTTTCCTAGACAGATGTGTGCAGCAATCAGATCCACTTCTATTGTCAGGATAAGGTGGAGGGAAAATGTATAAACATAATAGCTGAACAACTTCCATCTTACAATGACACCTGTTGACGAGTGGGATATGTTATAAGTTCTTGAACTGACATGCGGGAAGCAGGAAAAATGGCAGGAGTGATGACCCGGTCAGAGCATCCAGAAATACAGCGGTCCAAGGAAATCCAGCCTGGTGGCAGGTGACAGGGTCATGGGTGCCCTTTAGTCGTTGATGTGGAGCGAAAGTTGGTAGAGTAGCTCGTCATCGTTTACATCACCTGGGCTCAGGAGTTCACCTATCCTGTGATACGGCCGTACGCCCTTCCTGACTCCAACCCTTCCGGGAGTGAAACCCAGTAGATCTTCAGCCAACTGCCATTGACCACGTGGGTGCGCAGTTCTTCCACCTCTTGCAAGCCGTTGATCGCTTCCTATTTGCCCTTAGCTGGGGGTTGGAATGATGAGTACCAGGGTGTGTCGGCACACTGAGCCTCTGGGGCTCCAAGCTGCTCTGAGATCCCCTGTGGATTTTACCTGAAGCTGCAGTGCGACAGTTTCTGTGGGATGTAGCTGGGAGGCGCCAAAGGAGTCTGGATTGAAGGAAGGACTTATACACTCGGCCTCCTTTTCACCAACTAGACTAGCCAGTGGCTGCAGCTGAAAGCAAGAGGAACTAAGCCAACTACTCTCCACTACGACACAGACACACACTGCAACCCTTGCCCTAAGGCCCCCCACAAACTTGTGAAAGCCTGTGACCTCTTACAGCAGGATAATGTGCCCTGAGACGGTTCAAAGTAGAGTTCAGGGTTTGGACTCGGCCTCTAAATTCCCCAGGTCTCAACCCAATCCAGCATCTGCGGGATGCTCTGGAAGGCACCACCTCGCAGCTTACAGAGCACGACTTCATGATCTGCTGCTAACATCTTCGTGCATGATGTGATCGGACGCCTTCAGAGGTCTTGTGGCGTACATGCGGAGCTGTTTTGGAGGCACAAGGGGGATCAGGCGGGTGGTTTTGATGTCGTGGGGATGGGATAAGTATGATTCCTGGAAAACCTCAAACCACGAAATGGCTGTGCAGTGCAGCGGACCGTTATGATGGACATTCCAGTTAATCGCTCTTAATATTCGTATTGATTTACACTTCCAAATGAGTGGGTTAGAGAAGTGGGTCAGATTGTACATGCTCGGGATCTCTCTGAGGCCGGTGCTTTATGGGTGTAGCAGATGAATCAGCAAAGGCGCTTCTTTTTATTCTACCTTCTGCTGATCGTCTAATCAGGTGCTTTATTTAAAACCATCCCAGTCTTATTGCTATTACAGGATGTTTGTCCACTGTGTTAAAATACACCACAGGTCTGATTATTTCTTTAAGAAGTGTACGTTGTGTTTAAAGAGTCACACCTGACTTTTCCAATAATAGCCCCCGGTCCCGTGCAGATTCAAAATAGGCCCTTATTTTATCCCACATTCCACATATACACAGAGAAACTGGCCACTTTCCAAGTCTTGTTGACAGTCTTTTAAAAAGAAATAGAGATAAAAGTGCATGATAGAAGAGGAGGTAGGAAGTGGAAAGGACATTATCTCCACCCTGATCTTTTTCAGCTGCTGGCTGATTGATTATGATGTTTGATTATGGTCCTACCGAGGCTCAACGTCACGTGAGAACCTTTAATGCAGTGAGGGGGAAAAAAGGGGAAGGGGACTGGCTTTTCTCCGCAGCCTTCCACCGGATGAAGGATGTGTTTAATGAACAGCTCCGTGGAACGACAGGGGTTGGCTGGCTGTTCTGTGCAGCGATGGTGCACTTTGCTCGTATCTTCTTTGGCACGTAAACAAATGGGCTAATTGGAAATATGGTGCAGCTTCCTCACTTGATGAAGCTGTTTGCCATTTAGGATAATTTATAGAACTAAAGTTACCACGTTTTTATATATATTTTGAAATGTGCCTGCTAATTAGTTGGGATTTTCATGACTTTCCTAGACTACAAGGTGAAAAGACTCATTTATAGAAAGCAAAACTTGCACCTGATTTAGGTTTGGCTGCCGTTCAATTCAAAGCAGTCGGCTGGTGCGGTGATACGTGGCTCCCGGTGCTCCTGCCACTCTTGGAAACGCTCCCTGGAAGCGAGCACCATCTGCGACACACGCTGGATCTCCTTCAGCGTGTCAAAGCGGCCATCCTTCAACTCCAGCTTCATTTTGTGGCGGGAGAGGAAGTTACAGCGAGCCAAGTGTGGCGAGCGGAGCAGGTGGGGAGAGGGGGTTTGAGAGTGCGGCTAAAAAATATATGCATGATTTTAGCACGCATCCGGTTAACATCTCAGGTTTTTCGCGCTGAGCATTCTCAGGATGTTCCAGAAGAGCTCAGTGTGACCCTGAGGGGTGAATTCACGGTGCACGGGGCCGTGAGTGTTCAAGAAAACAACAGGCGTGCTCTTGGTGCACCTCTGAGATGAGATGACAACTCTGGCCACCAGCAGTGATCGTATTGATTGTCAGATGAAACCCTGTTACTGCTCAAGCCTGCTGCGTGCACGTCGCTCTACTGCACTCCATTCTTGCTCAACAGTCTTGGAACTTTTCGATTGCACCTTGCACAGCTGATTTACTCAAACTGTTTGCATGCATGATGTAGATTTGTGAAACCAAGCAGCTGCAAATAGTCGCATGACCAGAATGTTTGCTGATTTCCTTCAGCAGATGAGATCGATCTGCACGAAGGGCAAAATAAAGCAGTGAGGAGTGTAGACAGTCTTATTTTGGAGTTCATTTAGTTTACCGTGTTTCTGTTCTGTTTAGTCCTTCCTTTAAAAAACAGAATGCATAACTCTCTGATGGGATATGATTAAATAATAATGTGTGGCTTCATCTTGATGCAACTCGAGTTTGAGGAAACTTTCTCCTCTTTTGTTATTTCGGTTCAAAGAGCAGCAACTTATCACTTGTCAGCGGTTGTTGTCTCCTGGACTTATTTTGTGGCTCTAAAACAACAGACTTAATCACAGACTTGCGGAGAACAAAGGGAAACAAGAGCGAGGAGAGAGGAGGAAGTGAGGCTGTGTCAGCGAGGGCTTTGTCTGCCGCCGAGTGTGTGTGAAAAGTGTTCAACTCATGCTGAAGTGGTCCCGTTGTAAATTAACACGAGTGTGTCAAAACAACATGTCAAGCAAGGCTGTGTGGAAAAACTAAAAGGGCAAGCTGAAAATTGTGCGCTGCTCATTATGAAGCCTGTTTGGAGAGCTGTGGGGGCGTCGTGTCCAGAGAAGGGTTTGGCATTTCAGAGGAGCACAACACGTCGACGGTCGTTGAGCACAAACAAGAGCACCGGCCGAACGTCACCGAACGAACTAGTATGAATAAGAAGGCAGGGGAAGAGTTAGTACTCAGGCCATGTTTTTCTTCTGTGGTCAGTTTCAAAGGGTTTCTTTGGAGTTGAAGTTTTAGCTCAATCGCCGCCTCTTGGGTCTTTATCGGCTTAAAAAATCCAAAAGGTTTCATCAGTGACGCTGAGCCACCTGGGAGTTCCTGGAAAGGGAAAAAACACAAACCGATGTGTCAGAAACAGCGTCCCAGTTTCCTCTGGAGCGCTCCAGCCGGCGTCTTCAAGGGCTCATTGTTTGCAGGAAGCCTCACAAACCAGATCACGACCAGGACACTGGTGTGAGTGTGAACACCGCCTGGTTTTATTCAAGAGGCGTCGAGATTCCCGCAGCCGTCGGTGACATTAGGGCTCAGGATCTTTGCCAAGTCGTTCCTTGAGGACGAGTGAGAAAAGAGCAGAAATGACGGTTGTGCTCTGGACGTGGTTGATGTGCTGTAAATAACCTCGACTGTTTAACTCAGGCTTCCTTCTCGACAGTCAGTCATCAGCTGTTCTGACTTGCATGACTCTTGAAGTCGTCTCAGGCCTGAACTACTTTCTACGCAACCATGTTCAGATATTTAACACACCAGTTTTTCGTCTTACCTGCTGTTTCTTTTGCTCCCACAGCTTTGAGATGATTCAGTTCTTGTGTTTGGTTGCTAACGATTTTTCTTTCTCTGTCTTTCTCTGTCTTTCGGGATGCCGTCCTGGTCTTCACCATCCTGAACCTTCATCTGTGGATCTTAAAATGCAGGTAAAACACGACTAGTTCTGATGTAAATGACGTATGAGGCTGATTGTGAGCTTCGCTGTCGAGTGTTTTTCGGAAGGCGGGAGATGAATTAAAGAAGGGTTATCTTCTGTTGCTGAGTCCTCCCAGCTTCCTCCGACATTTTGGTTTCTGTTCAATTTCACCGGTTGCTGCTTGTTTGTGTTGCAGCATCTCGTGCAGCGGCAGTCGTGTGGTTCGGTTGTGTTTGTGTGATAAATTGTATTTGTAGGATTCAGCTGCCTCAGTGGCGGGACTGCTCACAGCCCAAACACAAGCAGACCTCGTTTCCAGAATGCTGAAAAGGTCTGCGTGTCGTCTTGTGCGGTTCTTGTGTTCCCCGCTGGTGGTGGTCCACACACTGTAAAAAATTCCCCTCCCAAAACAAGAACAAAAAACTTATTTCAAGTCACTTTTACCTGAAATAAGTGAAAAAAATCTGCCAATAGAACAAGTGAACATTTGCTTGGTCAGATTTCTTGAAATAAGACATGATATTTAGAATATTGAGGTCTTAAAATTAGCAGGGAAAACTTATTTGAAGCTATATTTTAGCAGAATTGTCAAGCTGAGGTGTCTTAGAATAAACCAGACATGCTAAAGAATTAAATAGATTTTAGCTTTAATAAGTTTAATGTCAGCTTCTTAATCTGAGATGTATTCAACTTATTTTAGTTGTATTATCGTGGCTCTTCTCTAGATTTAAGACCATCTTGTACTTGAAATAAGATCACACAGATTAATTGAAGCATTCTGAGATATAATGTCTTCTCACAGTTGGCTAGAAATCCTAATATTTAGTGGTGTTTGACAGCATTTGAAGGTGTTGTGTTTTAGGTGAAGCCAGCTACGCCCAAAAGGAGGTGTTTTAACTCAAAAGCAGACATTTGCTTTGTTTTTTTACACATTTTCCACATGCAGCTGTTTTCTGATATGAATTGGTGATTTTCCAATAAAATGCATTTACTTCATTTCTTAAATCCAGATTATTTATCTGATACAAACAACAGCTCAGCTTGAAACATGGATGAAATGAAATGAACCTTGTTTCTGGTAAAATACAACTAAAACAAGATCATTTGAAGATTGTTTGACTTAACAAGATATTTAAGATGCGTTGTCTTAAAACACGTCCCTCCATCTGCTGAAATGTTACCTGGAAAGTGAATTTATCTTAAATCAAGTGGGTTGAGACAATTTAACTAAAAATAAGACGAATAAACTGGTGAGATGTGGAGTTTTTGCAGTGTAGCTATGAGAGGAGGTCAGATTTTGCACCGCTGCGACTTTTTAAATCTCAATCATGCGGCCTTTATGCAACGTAGTTCTGCTGTGTGGCTTTTGCATGACGTCGTGGTTTGGAGGTGCAGAACTGTGTGCAGTGGGGGAGTTAAGAAAGCAGAATAAGGATATATGGTATTTATGGAGTATATGGATATACATCGATCAGGCATAACATTAAGACCACCTGCTAATACTGTGTTGGTCCCCCTTATGTGGTCCAGAATGCTCTGAACCATTGGACCAGAGGACCTCTCAGGGGGTCCTATGGGGTCTGGAACCACTGGATCCTTTGGCTACTCTGGCTTGTGCAGTGGGGCCTCTGTCAATCCAACTGGTTCCACTGCATCCTGTTGATGCTTGATCAGAATGGGCTGTAGGAAGTCTGGAGGTCACATCAACATGTTGGACCATTGTCATGTTCCTCCACATGTTCCTGATTGGTTGGTGTTGTTTCCATGTGGTGGGGTGCATTTTCATTTTCATGCATCGACGCAGGTGGAAGATCACATATATGAGATTGTACTATGACTTAAGAACAGAATGAGGGATCCTTAGGTTGTCTGTTTGCTCACTGACAGGTACAGAAGGTTGCAGATCCACTATTTACGAGTATGATTCCTCTGTATAACAAGAATTTGCCTTCACGCCATGTTGATGCACGTTGGAGGAGTCTGAGGGGAAGTTCTAAAGGACATGGTTCCCACAGATGTGCATCAAGCATCTAAGTGATTGTGCATGCTTGGATCACTGCTTCGACTTTACTGTTAAACCCACTCTCTCCATGTCTTCCCCCGTCTTTGGAGTCTCATCAGTGGTCTAAGTTGCAGATTGCTCCTAGTTGAAAGTAATTTGCTCTACCACACATCATCCACTCATTTCCAGCCCCTGTATCAGGACAAATCCATATATAGTATAAATATTGTGCTTTACCTTTAAGGATACCACCGCTGCTCTGCACCTAGTTCTTATTCTGAGGTGTTTGCACGACGATATCACATTCACAGCGTACAGCATGGATGTCTGTGAGCCTGGGGAACTTATTGACAGGTGTGTGCATTTGAAAAGTACCAAATATCAAGTATCAGCTCCTCCGAAAAGAAAGTGGGAGTCTGAGTTTAATCCAGACGTTACAGACTTGAGATTCCAGGACCCGTGTGTGTTTTCTGCCCTCGGGGATCCAGGAGCCTTTCATGTTAGGTAGCCTGGGGTTGTTGTGGCCTTAAAAAACAGCCTTATCAAAAGTGTGCATCCATGTTGCAGGAAAACATGTGCGCTCTCGAACCCCGCCGTGGTGTTTCCACCGTGTCTTTTTATTTACCCCTCACACACGGCCAAGTGAGACGGCAGCTTTAATACCAAGTTTAACACGACAGGCCAAGCTAATTGGTCAGGAGCATTTCCTTTTCGGTAACCAGAGTTCTTGAACGATGACTTTAGTGTAGAAATGTGGATCCTGATGCTGGTTTAGGTGAGTTCTTTACGACCGAGAGTCAGTATAAAGTGTAAGTTGGCAGATACTATTAAAATAATAATTAAATATAGCAAGACCGTCATGCTTCAGCAGCTACATCATGGAAAATAAAGGAAAATAACTCATGAAAATACATTTTTGTAATTTTCCGTCATTCAAGACTATTTTTTAGCCTTAGTTTGACATGAGACCACGTGTGTTTTGGAGCCTTTTAATGTGTGCTGAAGGATAATTACATGTATAAAACACATGCATATACAGTGGTCCCTCGTCTATGGCGGGGTTAGGTTCCAGAACCCCTTGCGAGTAGCAACCTCACATTTATTTTGTTATTTATACAGTTGTGTGCGAAAGTCAGGGCACCCCTTTAAAAACAGCATATTTTATATATTAAAAAATTAATATCTATATTTATAGTCTCTCTGGGATATGGGAAAAAAAGACAATATTATCAGGAAACATTAATGCATAGTTACATTTTATTTTATAACTTGAACAAAATTACAAAAATAAAAAACATCATTTTGGCCTGTGCAAAAGTCGGGGCACCCTGAGAGTTTCAATGTGTCAGATTCTTTTAACAAATTCAGACCTTTACCAGCTCATTAGTCCTGAAGCATGTGTCAACAATTGTCATTAGGGAGCGCCAGCTGGTGTGTATTTCAGGGTTTCTTAAATATGGCGACTCCACAAACCTGTGCAAACAACAGCAATCATGGGTTCCTCTAAGAAGCTAAGTAAGACAGAAAAAATGAAAGTTATTGATGCCCACAATGCCGGGGAGGGCTACAAGAAGATAGCAAAACGTTTTCAGCTTGCAGTTTCCACAGTGCGAGGTATAATTAAGAGATGGCAGGTGAGGGGAACTGTGGAGGTCAAGATGAGATCTGGAAGACCAAGGAAACTCTCGGACAGAACAGCTCGTAGGCTGGTCAGAAAGGTAAATCAAAACCCACATTTGACGTCAAAAGACCTGCAGGAAGATTTAGCAGACTCAGGAGTGGTAGTGCACCCGTCCACTGTGCGGCGATACTTGCACAAACAAGACCTTCATGGAAGAGTCTGCAGAAGAAAACCTTACCTCCGTCCTCATCATTTTTTTTTTTTTTTTTTGTCTGCATTTATACTCAATGTTTAACACCACAGAAGGGGTCAACTTTAATGAGATCAATGCATATTTTAGTCTTGCAGCAAAATATATTAATATTTAGTGCATGTGCGTGACCATCACCAGCCACCTCTGGAGGCTAAACTGTCATTCTTTATTGAATTTTCCTATCATGAGCCAGAGGGGGCAGTGCAGCACCTCAGTGAATTGAGGGGGAAACAAATGAAGGACAGGGCAAGACAAGACGAACAGGGAGGGTACAGATAGGCAGTGCTATTTGAATCCCATGAGATTGCTGTAAAATGCAGTGTCATTCCCAACCACCAATCCCACATCTGAAAATTGGGAACAACTAATCAACACATAAACAAATTGGAGACCAGAAGTCCTGACAGTACACAGAGTTAGGATGCCAGAAGACCGGAGTGAGAGAGAAATGTATAGAGGGCGTGAGTTTAGTGCAAAGTCTGGAAAGTGACTCCACACCATCAGGCGGGTCCCATCAGCTCTCAGACACGGGACTCGACAGGAGTTGGTAAGCCCTGACCCAACATGCATGTGTGATGGACACCAAAGCCCAGAGCGACTACCACAAGTCAGCAGGGCCAGGCCGGCCAAGTGCCCCCACACCCAGGGCAGAGGGAGCACCAGGAAGCATCACCCAGAAGACCACCCAGGCCGTAGACAAGCACGCGGACCCGGAAACCGAGAGAAGGCAGGAACTGACACCCCAGTGCGCCAAGGCCAAGACCGGAGGACACAGGGCATGGGGGCCCACCCGCCACCCAACGCCCATCCCCAACCACCCCACCTGCCCCCCGCCCCCAAACCCCACCCGCCCCCACCCACCCCCCACCCAGCCCCCCCACCCCAGGTGAGGCAGGAGGCCCCCCGCAGCCCGGGAAGCCAGACACAGGGACCGAGCGCCCCTCCGCAGGGAAGGTCGTCGGCCCCACCCCAAGCAGGCTACCACCGGAAGCCAGCCAGAGGAAACCAAGGCCGGGCCCAGATGCAAACCCGGAGAGCGGACGGGGAGTCAGCGGCGCAACCAGGGAGGCATCCCACATACCCCAGCACCACGCGCCGGGGAAGCGTGGCAGGCTCATCGTCCGCACCCCCGAAGACGCGCCCAAACCCCCGCCGGATCTGAGCCGTTGCCCACAGCAAGCCTGCACCACAGCCACAGCAACCACCAAGCGAGTGAGTCAAGCCCCAACCCAACAAAAGCCACAGCACCAGAGGACCCGCCAGACATGGAGGAGATCCCCCTTGACCGTCGCCTCCGGGCCCCGGGGAAACCCAAGCCACGGTGACCCAGATGTCGGTAAGTCCCCACCGCCCCATACCCGGAGGGGGCCGGACCCCCACCAGACAGGCCATGGATGTGTGAAATACCCGTTACCTCCCTATTACTAGTTTTCCTCGGTCCCTGACGAGGAAAAACCAACCCTAAACCGTGTTTGAGTGCAGCCCTGTGTGTAATGTGGTGCATTAAAAGCTTGAGGGGCGGGAGAGGCGGAAGGGGGAGGGCCAGAGGGCAGCAGAGGCTGGGTACTCTGCCGCCTACCCTGGCCCAAAGTCCCGAGCCGCCGCAGATCCTCCCCCAAGATGTGTGTGTGCTGCGTTAAAATTGGAAAGCAGGAGAGGCAAGCGGGAGGGAGACGGGGCGGACACAATGCCGCACAACACTGCAATCCGCCCCATCACCGCACCCGCCGTCCCCAAACTCTGCAGTCCATAAGGCCCTACCTGTTGTGTCCCTATATGTGCCTAAAAAATATATATATACAGTGAAGTGTCTGATGTGTGAGGTGCACAGTAGGAGGCAGTCTGGTGTGGGTCCGGCCCACGGGGACAGAGCAGCATGGGACACCGAAATCACCATAGGGACCAGCGCAGAGGGCCCCCAGGGCCAAGAGGCAAGGGGCAGGGAAGGCTCGAACACACCAACGGGCCCCGCCAACACTGCGAGCCATGCGGGCCGTAGCGCCAGAACACTGCCAAAGCAGCAGCCATAGACCTGCACAGGCCAGCCGGGTGCCGCAGCCCACCCCAGAAGGAAAGATGTGCCACGCCAAGAGGAGCACGAACCACAAAGTCCACGCACACCCCGGAAGTCAGTGCACCAGGGCACAGGACGCGCACCCCACCGCGCCACCCATAGCATCCCCGCCCCGCCACACCCCAGGACAGCACAGGCCCAGCCCAGGGCCCCAGCCAGCGATCTTCCGTCTACGGTGGCAGCATACAAGCCCAGGAAGGAGCCACAACCCCCCCCCCAGAAGAGACCACCCGGCCCCCATGCCAGACCCCCAGGCAGCAGGGGACCCCAGGCCCCCCCAAGGGAGGGAGAGGGGCAGGGAGGAGCAGGTAAGCAGGAGAGGAGGGAGCAGGAGGGAAAGGGAGCGGAAAAGGGACGGGGGAGCAGCAGGGGGGGCCAACACACCCCAGGCCCCCAGGAACCAGCCAAAGCGCCCCAGAAGAGACCAGCCACCATCACCTCCGGGAACCCGGGAGAGCGCGCAGATCCAGCAACCTAGGAGCTCCAAAGGCGAAACACCGGATACACCACCACCATGGGGGAGGGCCCGAACCAAGCAGGCCCCGAAGAGCAGTGCAGCAGCCCCGGGGACAAGAGGGAAAAGACACCCCTAGTGCATCAACACGGTCTTGAAGTCCATGGCACCAACATTCCTTGGGGAGGAAAGCTTTAAGAAACTGTAGTTTAGTAGAGGAGACATAAAAAAAATAAAGGTCAGACCAATGACACAGACAGAATACATTGTTTGTGGAGCATCACAAATTCTATGAGAGGTGTGGCATATGCTAACAGGCAATACAAAGTTAAAGATTTATATTTAAAGATGTAATAAACGGGGACCATTTTTCTGTAAATAATACCAATTGGTTTTTCTGGGTAGCAGAGATTTTCTCAAGTGAAATGTGTTCTGTGAGGAGGTTCAGCCAATGGATGATGTTGAGGGCTTTCTTATTTTTCCAGTTAACTAAAATAGTTTTCTTGGCAATGGTGAGAGCTGCAAGCGTGGGTTGGAATTGTGTGTCTGGTAGGGTTGTTGTCGTAAGATCACCAATTAAACAAAGGTTTGGAGATTGTGGGATCCTGCAGTCCAAGATAGAGGAGAGTTTCTGCGTGACTTCTGCCCAAAACTGATAGACGGGTGAGCATAGCCAAAGGGCATGCAAATAAGTGTCAGCGATCTTTTGTGTGCATTGTGTGCATATGTCAGAGTGCGAGAAGCCCATTTTGTACATTTTATGTTGTGTTATATGTGTTCTGTGGAGGACCTTAAATTGGATCAGTTGTAAGTTGGTATTTTTTGTCATCTTGAATGTGTTACTACAAATTTGGGTCCAGAAATCATAATCAAAGGATATAGATAAGTCTTTTTCCCATTTTGAAATTGGTAAATGTATAGAGCCCGTCTTTGAGAGTAAACTACAAATTCTTGAGAGATTTTTCTTATTTTTTGGGGACAATTTTGCGATGTGCTTGACAAATTCTGGTGGCTGTAAGTCAGGTGGCTGTAAAGTGGTCCTAAGCGCTGGAATTTCCCTTGTGATTGTCCTCTCTACCTGTAGATACTGGAGAAAGTTTCCATTTCTTATTTGGAATGTTTGGAATAAGTTTGTACATGTCATAATTATATTATCTTGGAGAAGGTGATGGAGATGGGTGATCCCTTTTTCCGCCCATGAGCTGAGATTGAGAGGTATTTTATTGTTTACAAAGTCTGGGTTGTGCCAGATTGGGGATAGTATACTGGGTTGAAGCTGGGAGCCAGTGATTTCCAGGGATTTCCACCAAGCGGATAGGGTGGAGGCAATCAAAGGATTCTTGAAGCAAAGATGGTGTTTAAGGGTGGCGGTAATAAAGGGAAGGTCAGAGAGTTTGATGTGGTTACAGTCTAACTGTTCCAGTTCCAACCAGGACTTGTATTCTTCATGTGGATGTATCCATTTGGTAAGATATTGTAGTTGGTTGGCTAGGTAGTAATGCATGAAGTTGGGGGCCTCTAGACCACCCTCAGATTTATTTTTTTGGAGAGTAGTCAGGCTGATTTTAGCTTTTTTGTTCTTTGAATAGAATTTACCAATAGCAGAATCTAATGATTGAAACCATTTTGATGTGGGTTTAAATGGGATCATGGAAAAAAGATAGTTGATTTGAGGCAGTATTTTCATTTTGACAGTAGCTATTCGTCCCAAAAGGGAGATGGGAAGGTTATTCCAGCGCCTCAGATCACCACACAGTTTCTCTAAAAGTGGAGTGAAGTTCAGATGGACTAGTTCAGAGAGTTTTGAGGAAATATTAATGCCCAAATATCTAATGTTACCAGTGGGAAAGGAAAAATTCAGGTTTTGGACTGCAGGATTCCATGAGTTCTCTGTTAATGGAAGTATGATAGATTTCGACCAGTTGATTGAGTAGTCTGAAAGATGTGAGAAAGTTGTGATGAGGTTGCATATTTCTTTTAGTGATGTTTTGAGTTCTTGCAGATAAAGTAAAATGTCGTCCGCATATAGGTTAATTTTGTGTTCAGATGCATGAGAGCAGATGCCTCTGATATTGGTGTTTTGACGTATTGCTGTTGCCAACGGTTCAATAAATATTGCAAATAATAAGGGAGAGAGTGGGCATCCCTGTCTGGTTCCCCTTTGTAAACTGAAACTTTTTGAAGTGATCCCATTGGTGGTGACTGTGGCCTTGGGTGAGTTATAAAGAGCTGATATCCAATGGATGAATGACTCTCCGAAGCCAAATTTGCGGAGAACAGCGAAGAGAAAGGACCAGTTGACTTTGTCAAAGGCTTTTTCTGCATCTAGGGACACAACAATTGCTTCTCTGTTACAGCGTTGCGTCAAACTGACCAGATTCAGAAGTCTTCTGACATTGTTGGTGGAGTGTCGGCCCTTAATAAATCCTGTTTGATCACTGTGAATTATTGACGGGATAATTTTCTCCAATCTGGAGGCGAGTGCTTTCGCGATGATTTTGACGTCAGTGTTGATTAATGACAGAGGTCGATAGTTAGAAGGAAGCGTGGGATCCTTATCTGGTTTCAGTAATAACTTAATTGCAGCTGTATTCATGTGAGCACTTATATAACCATTACTTTTTATCTCTGTCACTGTCCTGAAGAAAAGAGGTGCAAATATTGGCCAGAAATGCTTAAAGAATTCAGCGGGGAAACCATCAGGACCAGGTGCCTTGCCTGCTGGCATACTGTCTAATGCACTCTGCAAGTCATTGATAGTCAATGGAGCGTCTAAGGTGTCTCTGCTTTCAGTTGTTAGTTCTGGCAGGTTTAAATTGTTAAGAAAATTGTGAATATCTTCTTTGTTTGGGTTAACTGCAGTTGAATATAAATTATGATAATAGCTGTAAAAAATCTGATTAATTTCTTCGGGTGATTGAGTATAATTGCCAGTGGGATCCTGGATTGCTGTGATGAAGGATTTTTCTTTGTTGCGTTGGAGTTGATTCGCAAGAAATTTGCCTGATTTGTTGTTGTGTTCAAAATTATTATATCTTAGTTGTTGTAGTAAAAATTCAGTTTTCTTTGACAGGATATTGTTGAGGTGTAATTTTGCATTTTGTAGTTCAGACCATAGTTGATCACTTGGTTTTATTGCATAATCCTCTGTGAGTTGTTTAATTTTTTTCTCAATATCTGTCTCTATTTGTTGTTCCTTTTTTTTCTTGTATGATGAATACGAAATTATTTTACCTCTGATTACAGCCTTCCCAGTTTCCCAAAGTAAAGATGGTGATAAGTCAGGAGAGTCATTATTTTTTAGAAAGTCTGCCCACTCCCTCCTTATTATCTGATCAAATTCTGGATCTTTAAGTAGAGAGATGTTTAGACGCCACGTCTGAGGAAGCTTACGGTTGGGATCGGTTTGGAGGCTGAGGGATATTGGTGCATGGTCGCTGATTATGATTGGGTGAATTCTAGTGGTAGCTTTATGTGCGATGGAATTATTTGAGAGAAAAAAGTCAATTCTTGAAAATGATTGGTGCACCGAGGAGAAGAAAGTATAGTCCCTCTTTGTTGGGTTTTTGAGTCTCCAGACATCGTCCAATCCAAAATCTTTCATGTAATCCTGTATGACTTTGACTGATTGTAATTGTTTTGTATGTGTTGGATTACTAGATCGATCTGTGGAAGGATTCAGAACTAAGTTGAAGTCACCACCAATAATAATTGATGAATTAGCAGATAATTCTGATAAATGAGAAAAAACTGTGTGAAAGAAGGCTGGATCGTCATTATTAGGCGCATACAGATTGGCAATTGTATATAATTTATTAAAAATTGTTGCCTGGATAATAATGTACCTGCCTTCTGGATCTGTTACTGTGGAGTTTAAAGTAAATGGCACTCTCTTATGGATTAGGATGGAGACTCCTCTTTGTCTGCTGTTGTAACAAGATGAAAAGATAATATTATAATTGGTATCTGTAAGAGATTTTTCCTCTGATTGTAATACGTGTGTTTCTTGTAAGAGCAAAATATCTGCTTTTAATTTAGAAACATAATCCATGATTTTAATTCTTTTTGCCTGTGAGCGTATGCCATGTACATTCCTCATCATAAAATACAACGTCAAAAATATGCAACAGAACATGTACAGAAGCCTGATGACTTTTGGAAACAAGTGCTGTGGACTGATGAAGTTAAAATAGAACTCTTTGGCCACAATAAGCAAAGGTATGTTTGGAGAAAAAAAGGAGCAGCATTTCATGAAAAGAACACCTTGCCAACTGTTAAATATGGGGGTGGATCCATCATGCTTTGGGGTTGTGTTGCAGCCAGTGGGACAGGAAGCATTGCTCGGGTGGAGGGAAGAATGGATTCCATTAAATACCAGCAAATTCTGGAGGCAAATATCACAGCATCTGTAAAAAAGCTGAAGCTGAAAAGAGGATGGCTTCTACAACAGGATAATGATCCAAAACATACTTCAAAATCCACCATGGACTACCTCAAGAAACGCAAGCTGAAGGTTTTGGAATGGCCTTCACAGTCTCCAGACTTAAACATAATTGAAAATCTGTGGGTAGATCTTAAAAGAGCTGTGCATGCAAGACGACCCAAGAATATTGCAGAACTGGAAGCCTTTTGCAAGGAAGAATGGGGGAAAATCCCAAATGATAGAATCCAGAGACTTGTCGTTGGCTATAAAAAGCGTTTAGAAGCTGTGATATCTGCCAGAGGGGGTCTTACTAAGTACTGAAGGTACTGACGCTGTAGGGTGCCCCGACTTTTGCACAGGCCAAAATGATGTTTTTTGTTTTTGTAATTTTGTTCAAGTTATAAAATAAAATGTAACTATGCATTAATGTTTCCTGATAATATTGTCTTTTTTTCCCATATCCCAGAGAGACTATAAATATAGATATTAATTTTTTAATATATAAAATATGCTGTTTTTAAAGGGGTGCCCTGACTTTCGCACACAACTGTATATATTTTAAGGCTTTATAAACCCTCCCCATGCTTGGGTTCGGGGCCAGAAGCCTTAGAAGGTGCAGAACGTTTGGACGACATTGGGAGACGGAGGAGGCTGATGCTACAGTCACTGAGCCAATCAGAGCCCAGGATGCAGAATGCAGCGCTCTGATTGGTCGCCTCCCATCCATCAGCCAATAGCGTGCCGTGTAGCATCTCAAACTAGCTCAAGAGGAAGTGGCCGTAGCTGCATTTTTCATCGAGTCTTTGTCTACTCATCTGCTGCACACGACGGATTTTATTTACAATTAATATTCTTCTTAATCCGTGATACTAAATTAGATATATACAATTTAAATCTGTGATACAGTGAGACCATGATATGGCAAGGGACGACTGTATAATAATAAATATAATCATAAAACTTGAACGTTTTGAAAGTTCAACAACGCTTGTAGAGATTACACACCGATGACTGTCTAATTTAACAGATCAATGCTTCTTTTTCTGTGACTTGTCTCTACTTTTACCCAATTCTAGAAATATATTTACAGTAATGAACTTAAACTTGACTCTTTTATCTGTTTACTGGAAAAAAATTGTAAAATTACGTTTAATTTGTGAATCATTTTGATTGTCTGAACAGTCTTTAGTAGTAAACGATGTCTTTAAAACGTTAATGACAGTATTGTTTTTTATTTTAGACGCTGTTTTTTTGTAATTTTAAGGATAGTTTTCTGTATTTCTAAAGTATGTTGGTAAATCTGTCAAATGAAAAGGCAAACTTACATAAAATTCTATTCAATTATATTCATATTCAATGTGCTCCGGACTGGTCTCAACCTCCCAAACGTCTCGTCGAATCAATCCGAACACTCCACAGTGTTTGTGAGCAACAAACAACAATGATAAAGCATCTATTTCTATTCATTTCATTTTTTAAAAAGTCTATGTTATAAAATCTACAATACTGATTAAAAATAACAAAGCAGTATTTGAGCAAAGCCAGTTAAATAAAGCAGACTGTGGCGTAATTAAGAGTTTGACATGCACACAAACGTCTACTATACCTGATGGATGATTAACTGACTCCTAAATCTGTATTAAGACTTAATGTCGACACCAGCTGCAACCTTTACCAGGCCACATGAGGGAGATCGTATCGCACAAGGAGGAAGGTAAACCAGGAGAGGGAGAGATGTAGTCGGCTGTACGTCAGCCTCCACGTTAAAAACCCCTTTACATTTGTACGCCGCGTGAAGAATGACGGCGTGACAGTTTAATACAGCTAAAAGGTTTCTGCTGTGGAGCTTCAGATCTACACTTTAGGCTGTCATGGTGAGACATCTATCAGAGCTGAGCTCGACAGAGTGGAGGAGGAGGAGAAGTCAGCGCGTTGGACTTCTACAAAGACTAAAGTTGTCGCTAGTAGATCTTTTTGACTCGTGGGTGTTTTGGCATGTCGTGGCAGGAACAGGGCAGAGATGACAGCAGCTTTTTGACTCCCAGTTCCATAGTTTTGATTATCGTGCATGATGGTTCTCTGGCTTGGCTCACTAGAACATTCCACCGACACTGAACAAAAATATAAAGGCCCCATGTGAAATATTAATGCCACATGAAGTGCACCACCCAAAGTGAGCGTATACTGTCTGGTACTTGTACTAAATGGATATTTCTCTTGATTCATGTCCCAAATTTGAGTCCACCACTGCCTCAGTGATGCATTAATTCCATTCAGTCCATGGGTGTGGCATATCCAGACGCTGCTCCAACACAATGAGCAGTACTCAGACACTCCTTCACTTGCAGGATCGTCTCAGACCAGTGACATGTTGGTGTGATGCGTCTGTTGTCAGACCAAAGGTTTCATCTGCTGTACGTGTCGCTGGTCTGAGACCATCCCACAAGTGAACCAGCCGGATGTGTCCATCCTGTGCTGGGGTGGTCACACGTGGCCGACGTGGATGAGGTGGATTTGCAGTACTGCCCGTCTGTTGGAAACCAACTCTCAAACGTCCTGTCGTCTGATAGTGAACATTCAGCTGCACAGCGACCGCTCTGGTGGACATTCCTGCTTCCAACATGCCAATGACACGTTCCCTCATGACCGGAGTCATCTGAGGCGTTGCTGCTTTGGTCAACATGTGACATGTTGGGGTGGCCTTTTATTGTCCCCAGTATAAGGAGTGTCTGAGTACTGCTCATTGTGTTGGAGCAGCGTCTGGATATGCCACACCCATGGACTGAATGGAATTAATGCATCACTGAGGCAGTGGTGGACTCAAATTTGGGACATTAATCAAGAGAAATATCCATTTAGTACAAGTACCAGACAGTATACGCTCACTTTGGGTGGTGCACTTCATGTGGCATCAGTATTTCACATGGGGCGTTGATATCTTTGCTCAGTGTACATATTTCAAGTATGCAGCTGTCATTTGTCAGTCCGAACTGGTCACTTCTGCTAGTCCTGGGCCATCCTCAGTACTGAACATCTGTTAAAGGCTTTTACCACGATGCAGTTTCTACAGACACCTTCACTGGCTTTGCTCAGCGATGTTCCAGAGCTCACCGCTGTCTGCAGCGTTTAAAGTGTCCATCAATAAATCCGCATTTCAACTCCGATCCAACCGCCTCTGGAAGAATGTTGATTGCGGCCCTTGATGAAATCCTGTGAGGCTCGGAAAAGAAAAATAAAATAAAAGCCGGCACAGCAGAAATGTCAGAGCTGGTGGTTGTGTAATCGGTGGAGTGTCAGGGTGTTGCTGGAGGGTCCTTCAGCACCGTGGATAATATCTTGGCTGAACTGTACACAACTGGAAAAAAACTCTAAATTATTCAGTAAAAATGTTTGTGTTCTACGAAAAAGGAAACCACAATTAGCTCACACAGATCCCATCGTTTGGTTGGTGGGTTGGGATCCTAAGCTCGGAAAGGGAAATTGGGAAACGCACTGTGCAGGATGTGATGGGAAGCATCACTCTTAGCTGTGGAAATGATTGTCTGGATTAAACTGTGATTTAAAAATGACCAAGGATTGTCTGAAACAAAGCAGGAACAGTGTTTGTGGGCTTCATCTGCCCTCATCTCCCAGTCTCCCATCCATTGTGGCAACCAGATTGTCTTGACTGTAATAAAACATAGTATAAGGCATTGCGAGCCTACATGATCGTTTCGGCTCTTACACAGTGGATCCTTAATATGATGAGGACTTATTAAGGTAAATGCCGCTGCTTTTGCATCAATCGTAGTTGACAGTTTCTGTTATTTATCACTACGAATTACAAACAAGAGGCTGGACCGAGCGGTTTTCCCACTTTCAGCCGCCTGCGAATCACCCGGAGGTTTCCTGCGGAGAGGTTCTGAAGCTCAGCGTGGTGGTTCCAGCGATCTGCCCGACTCCAGATTAATCCAGGATGAGCAAAGAGATGGAGAGTGAGCGGGAATGCAAACATCCCTGGGCCGTAGACTGTTTTACCACCCGTCAGCTTAATTAAGCATAACTCTAACTCTTAATGCAATTTAAACTGGTAAGTTATTCAAAGATTTACCCTCTGTACAGTAAATTATCCATAGAGACCAAAACCATATTCTGGACCCGGCTGTAACCGTGTTTATTCCAACTGTAAGTCTGTTAACATTGAGGTCTATGGGAATTGAGCCCCAAGTGGCCACTCATGGAACTTCAGTTTTTCAGTGCTGTTTAACTGGGGCCTTTTTAATGCTGTTTGATCCACTTGTTCTTTATTGGAAGTCAAAACAAGTCTTGTTTTCACATCACTCGCTTGTTCACTGGTCGAAGTCGTTGGTGTTTCATCTCGGAGCGCTTCTGCTGTCACCCTTAGATTCAGTTTTACAGCCTTCGTTTTGGTCCAGCGCGCTCTGTGTCCCTGTCAGTGACAATAAAGTTTGATTTAAAGCTGTTGCACACATAAATTTAGCCGTTAAGCCGTGTAGGGGGGCTGTCTTTGTCAGGAGCGTCTGACAAAGACAACCTGTTTGTGATATTATAGATAAACTCTTGTTCCACATCACCTGGTTAAAGGTAGACTTTGGGTATTTTTAGTTTGAGGCACAGACTACTGGTGAAAACAGTGTCATTGTGTGTGTTTCAGCGCTGTTTAAACTATTGCAATTGTTCTGGAACATCGTTGTCTGATTAAAGCACAACAGAATAATTCCATTCAGCCATTTGTACCTCTTAAGTCATTACAAACCTCTTAGACTTAACACGAGTCGACGACACCGTGGAACAAATGCACTATAGGTGAACGCTGCTGTGTTCATTAATGCTGCCACCTAATTAATGTTCGGGATAAGTGCAGCCTCATTTGCATCCTGGAAATTGGCTCTGTTCGCGGCGGCGTAAATGCACAGTGGGGTTCTGTTTCGAAAAAATTACAGCTGTGAATAAGACGACAGACTTGGGTTGATGCAACGAATGTCCAGCAAACAGGAGGACGGTTGATCCGACCGCGTGCCACGACCACTGCTGTCATGCTGTGAGGCGATCTAATGGACCGTGCGATGCCCGTCAAGCATCGGTGCTGCTGACAATAGCAGAGGTGCTACTGGCAATTTCCAGGTTGCTGCTGACCGACTGTAACCACGATGCCGCGTGTTCTGCACTGGAATCCAAGAGATCATCAGCAAGCAGCAGGGACGGCTGGTTTGGTGCCTGGCAACCCCTCGAGGTCTCCCTCATGACGTTGACTTGCTCAGCAGACGCCCACTTTAATTATTCATGGGCTACAAATCATTTGGTAGCCAAGAATGAATATTTGATTATTCAGAATGTCAAACTGGAGGATGCAAAATATTATCAAGATGTTAAATGAAACCATGGCAACGCTTTGATTTACTGACTTGCTAACAAGTGTAAATAATTAATGCAATGTAGGTTTTTGGATGTAGGTTATAGCAGTTTACAGTATGTCATTGGGATGTCATATTAATTCATGCTATCAACACACCAACCAGCAGTTTGACGTTATTTCCCTGAGGACTGGGAGTGAAAGCCAAACACACATTTTAGGAGACTTACCACTTAAAGAATCTAATTCCTTAATGCAAAATGGAAGAAAAACAGTTTTTAAAGCCTGTCTGGGTGTAAATGGACCAAACTGATGATTGTATACATGCAGTATTTATGTCCTGGTGACAATTTAAATGGCAGTTATTGCTTTCTATCTATTCTTTTAGATAGAAACCTGGTCTTGTGAGGTCAGTGCAGCATGCACAGTGGGCGTCACTAAGACGAGTAGCTGGACTTACCTATAAGGGCTTTGATGGTATAGGTCAATAGAATGTTTGTTTACTTTTACGTAAATGCATTAGAAACTAGAAAAGCCCTCAGAGAGCTCATACCTCCTCCAAGGAGCTTCAGTCCACCCCCAACACAATCTCCCAGTTCACATATTTGGTATTGAACGTTACAGATACAAATGTAATTACAGACAGTTCAAATGTCCTACCAACAATGCGGCCTTCACCCCATCCGACCTAATGAACAGGCGCGGCCTCTAGCGCGGCAGCTCCTAACAGCCTCCCAGCTTCTTAGACAACCGGAGATAAGAATGCCGGCCCAACCGTGCGTATGTCGCTCAGGAAGGAGGGTGGTCTGTGGTCAGAGGGGGGTTACCCCAAAAAACAAGAGTGCCCTCTGGTGGCTTTTAGAGTAAACCGTATTTAATTGTCCATCTGGTTACACTTACATTTAAAAAAAATTCCTGGATCCAGACGGTGATCCGGATCAGTCCCAAAATGTCATCATTTCTTCCTTGTCCCATTTCACACATTTCCTGAACATTTCATCCAAATCCGTCCTTTACTTTTTGAGTTATTTTGAACACAAACCAACCAACAAACAAACCAACACTGGCCATCACATAACCTCCTTGGTGGAGGTAACAAACTTCCACAATAGCACATGAAACAGTTCCATGGATGCTCTTGTATTCATGCAACTCTTAATGAAAGAGGAGTAGTCTGCAGCCACCGAGGCTTCCATACTACAGACCTCCATTGGTGGAGGCGACTAGAGAGGACCAGTTGGCCCTTCTGAGATAGTCTTTGTGGTTTAAAAATTCCCATGACCCTGTGTTCTGATCAAACTCCATCCAAAAGCATGGACCAGAGGAGCTCTCAGGGGGTCCTATGGGGTCTGGAACCACTGGATCCTTTGGCTACTCTGGCTTGTGCAGTGGGGCCTCTGTCAATCCAACTGGTTCCACTGCATCCTGTTGATGCTTGATCAGAATGGGCTGTAGGAAGTCTGGAGGTCAAATCAACATGTTGGACCATTGTCATGTTCCTCCACATGTTCCTGATGTTTTTTTGCCATCTGATAAGAGGACATCAAGTATTACTGCTGCATACACAGTATTTGGATTCCCAAAGTCACATTCCTGTCTGCTGTTCCTTTCCTCTTATTTTAGCAACATGATTTAGTGAGGCGATGGTACCTCGATAGCTCAGAAAGCTGGAGATGCAAACTTAATAAGCCTGAGATGGACGAGTGACACATTCACATTCATGCATAGAGATCTGTCAGATAATTGCTTTATGCCCTTCAGGATGCTCGGCAGTTCCAAAGTGTTTGGAGCAAAGTTATGATGAGAACACGACCTACCTCTGAGTCGAGTTTTTTTTGTTTGCTGCCTTTTGTGTGAGCGCTACGAGGTCATGACATGTTAGCTTGCACCCAGAGAACGCCTCGACCTGGAATTAAAAGGCTCCACTCTGCAGCCGTCTAGACAACATCTCAGTTCATTTACATCAACCCGACCTCACGGCGTCTCTTCTCACTGCGGCCACGGCTCTTCTAATAGAGCTGGCTCGGCTGAATCAATTAGCTTCTTTTGTCTCCCGTAAGAGCACGCTACCTTGAGAAGCGAACACCCTGACCAAGCATGTTGGACTCACTTTAGCACGGCTCTGATGCCGGCAGGCGGCCTGGATGGTGTGATGTGCCAGACTGGGAGGGAGAAGGGGGAAGATGGTAAAAGGTAAACAGATAGATGGAGGGAACGGACACAAACCAGCTGAAATGATCAGGTTTGTCATCAGATATCAGCTGTAAGTGATGCTCTTCTGTCCTGCTTCCATCTACCTTTACTTACTTTGTGCGTTCGCCGTCTCATGCAGAATATTTGCAGCACTTCGGGTTAGATTGTGATGCATCGTCTGTCTCACTATTGCCTTATTACTCTCTTTATTTCACTCTCCTCCTTCCTCGCCCACACCTCTTTATGTCTCTTCGTTATTCTGCTCGTGTAGCGCTCACTGCCTGTCCTGAATTTTAAACCACGACTGGGATGTTTCCTCTCGGAGCAGAGTTGGCTCCTTTTTTAGAAAACTTCCTGGGGATTCTTTCACGAGGATGAAATAACAACTCGCCTCCTGCGTGCTGCTCCAGCAGGTTAATGCAGATCTTGACTGACCCTCCCAGAAAAATGAAGATCAACCCAGAGATCATCGGACCATCGCGGTCGTCTTGTCGGCCGGACGGAATAATCAACCCGGTCGGTGGACTGTGGTGGCTGCCGATGCGCCTCGTCGCCGGTGGAGCCGCCGTCTGCGATGATGAGAGGATGATATCTGGAGATGTGGCCCGTCACTCAGAGCTTCATCACCATCGGCTTCCTCCTTTCTATCTGCGTTTCAGTCCATCTTCCACAGCTCGACAGCTCATCCACCCACGTTGTGTGTGTGTGTGTTTGCAGTACCGAGCTACGCCTCGCTGAGCTCCACGGGAAAGGTTTCACCCAGCACAGATGGAGCCTCCTGGAGTTTTCATTTTATTTTTACATATATCTGAGGGTTCCTTTAAAATGTACGCGTCATATGATGATATCACAGGATTGCTTTCTCTAAATCAACTCATCGCGTTCCAAACACAAGCAGCTCCTCCTCCTCTTCTTCCTCCTCCTCCTCAGTCGATAAATGTTCATCATCTGCCGAGCGTCAAGGCAATTACAGCAGGTAGCAATTTGTTCCAACCGCCGTGTCTCTCACTAACAGGCCCAGCTGTTAATTCATCATCCTCTTTGGCAGAGAACAATGTGACAGAGCGAGTAATGTAATTGGAAGAGAATAAACGAGAGGAACCTTCTCCGACGACAACGCAAACCAATATTCAAGGCTTTGAGTGATTCCTGTGTGTTTAATACAGCGTCATGCCTTAACTTACCACACTTATTACGCCGCGTTCCAGCTTTTCTTCTAAATATCTGACTGGGATTTGCCTCAACTAAGCTTTGAGATACATAATTGTAAAAGGTGCACCTGCTCTGTGTTCTCCTCGTGCCAGGGAAGCATCTGAAGGTTGTATTATAGGTAGGTTCAGGAGCTCAAAGGAAGAAGGAAAAAGAAAACAGTGCAGTGGTGCTGAATGTGTCGCTGACTGAGATGATCAGAGATCCAGATCTGCCTCCATCTTTCTCATCAAACAGAGCTCGTTTTTCTAAGTTCCCCGAGGCAGCAGGAGCGTCGCACTGTTCACATAAACCCTTCTTTTGTTGTGAGCTGCAGGTAACTAGCGGTGAGGCATCATCTGAACTACTTCAAGGCCTGTTAACTGTAGTTTATCCGGTTCTTTAGGGTGGTGAGGTGGAGTAGGGGGTACTACTGCCACCGAACAGCAACAAGGTTCTGGATTTGAACCTGCTTCCTGTGTGCGGTTTGCATGCTGTCTCTGTGGCTGCTTGGCTTTTCCGTGGACGCTCAGACGTTCTCCCACAATCTAAAGACATCGACCCCTGCCCCCACTGTAGGTCTGCCTCAGGGATGGTGGCATCTTCTTACTTAGTCATCACTTAGAGATGCACCGATCATCAGCCTGGCCGATACTTGATATTTCCCCAGCTATTTTTATTGTCTGTCGTCACTCTGTGGCCTCAGAAATGTCTCTCAAGCAGAGACGCAGCTCGCAAAAAATGAACAGAGCTTATGCCACAAACCAGGAAATGAGCTTCTCTCACAGCGGCTAACGCTATGCTAACGGCTAGCGGCTAAGTTACAAGGCAGCCGCACATTAACCTGAAACAGAGTCTGGAAAACGATAATTAATAATGCTTTAAGATCTGGACCTGAGTGGGAAATACAAGTGATAGAATGGTGAAAGATGAATAGAGAACAGCAGGAATCGATCCCACATAAACAGGGATCCTAATTTAATCACCCCTGTTTCTATTCTACATACAGGAGGTCCTCGGTTTATGATGGTCTTGTGGTTACCAATGACTCCCATAGATTACTTTAAAGACCTAGTTTGGACATCAGCGGTTTGGCTCATAAATAATACGATACACGTGAGAACTAGTTGCTGGTGCGCAGCGGTTTTTGCTATTTTGTGTATTTTTTGCCCTTTGTTGTGGCTCCCAGGCGTAAGGCAGACGCTACTGATGGCAGCGCTTCGATGAAAAGGAACGCCATCACCACTGAAGTGAAGTCAGACGTTGTAAAGCCTCTGAGAAGGGAGGAACGCTGACGAACATTGGCCACACGTTAGGCTTAAGTCGCTCGGCAATTGCGACGATAATCAAGGACAAAGATCGCGTCCTTGCGCATGTGAAAGGATCCGAAAATCAACTTACGATGCGTCTAAGGAACAGATCTCGTTCGTAAACCGAGAACCACCTGTACTCAGTTCTAGTTACCCTTATTAATGAAGCTATCATATGCTCTTAGAACGTGATGTTTAATGGATATCGGTGCTAAACATCGGTTATATCGGCCTTTCACAAGTACCGATAATCGCGTCGGCCCTTAAAAAAACCCACATCGGTGGATCCTGTTAGTTGTTTTGGTCAGTTTCTGATAAAAGTCACTCATCTTTAGTAGTTTAAGTTTTTAGTTAGACTTAAGGGAAGATAATCAGCTGTTTGGGCAGATTGCAAACAGAATTTGGTGGTGATTCACTTTAGATTTATTCCTGTCGGGTGTTTAACATGTTGTGGTTGGTGCTGTTTGCTGGTTGGCGAATGCTTCGGCCCTTTTTGTCACAGTAGTTTACTCAGAGAAAGGAGAAAACCAAACGGCTTCCCAACAAAAGAACTGGGTAGGACCATCTGGGCATTCTGGGTCAAGTGCCCCAACCAAGGACACTGGAAGACCAAGGCCAGGATTCATGAAACAAACAGAAAGACTGGCTGACTGATGGCTAAACGTTGGTCTGCATTTACAGAGTCTTTACTGTGTGGAATCCAAAATAATCAGCATAAGATGAAACTAAAGACACATACCCCAAAGGAATGCACCAACAAAGCAAAGTAGATGATGCTCACCAGCATATGCCCCGGGGGAAAGTTAAAATCACACTAACACGTGTTTATTGAGTGTATTTATAAGAGTTTTAATTTGAAGAAATCCCTTCAAGGACTAGTCAAGCTTTAGAGAAGCCGAACGGACTTTTAAAATGAACATACGAATATTTGCGGCTTAGATTTGAGTCTCGCCTCTGGAGGAGAATCGTCGCTCTTTGTCTTTTTCTGGATGTAAACCATAAAGATAACAACTTGCATCAGAAGAGAGCGGCTTCACATCGGTGCGTACGTCACGGTTTGCTTTAACAGAGGCAGATTTCTCAGAAACTGTGCATGTGGAATAGCAGGAGGTCTGTGGGTTTGATCTGTTTGCAGTCGGATCTCATTGAGGCCTGAGATGGAGGCTGCTGTGTCGGGGTGCATGTTCCACTACTTTTTACTGTCGTTTACACTCAGCTCAGTTGGAAGGAGTCACTGTGATGTTTCCTTGTATTTAATCCTAAACTCGACTAATGCATCAGCGTTTCCGTCCTTTCACTGACTAAAGACATGAGATGCGTGTGTTCAGCGTGTCTGAGATCAATAACCGTCTGCGATATTAATCTAATTACGTTCGACTTGATGGTGGAACCACAGAAGATAAATTCAAGGGCGAGTTTTCAATAGATAGCAGGAGTAATAAGTAAAGCAGCTGTAAGAATATCATTTCAAAAGGAAAAGCAGTGCCTTTATTTCCAGCTCGAAGGCAGCTACAACATTAGTACTTGTCCTTTATGTAACTGTGCCTTGTTTCCTTTCATAAAACACTTAGCTTAGCATAATGCTTTTGTTAATGCTTCACTCAGTTATATTCTTTTTGCTCTTTTCCACACAGTGAGGCGTGATGTTAGAGTTTAGAATAACCTGACTCTTAATAACCGGAAGAAGTCGTTGCTTAAAAATTTGCCGAAATTAATATATTTAGTTGTTTTTTAATATTAATTCATTATAACAGATGTTTTCTTCTGTCTTAATGGACACTGGTCGTTTTTGGCTCCAGTCATTTTCCCTTCACGGCGGCAGACTAAGTGTCAAAGTTTCCGAGTGCCCAAGGCTTCGACGGTATCAGAACCAAACTACAGAACTAAAAGGTGGTTCTGTGCAGATGATCTCAAAGGTGTTTGCTTCTCTCTGAGCTCACATGTACTGTATTTTAATCGAGTCGGACACCACTGTCTTTCTGTTTCTGTCTTCACGTGACAGAACTAGTATGAAATAGCTCGACGACATGTCAACCAGAAGTCACTTTCAAGCAGTCCTGATGTTGTATCTGAGACGTCGTCTGACAAACTCCCCATGAGTCAAAGTTCAAGATGTCTGCTGTGATTTTGGTGATGTTTTCATAAAATTGGAGGGTGCTACTAAAGTCAGAGAGCAACACGGAGAAGAGAGTAGCTTTAGCTGCTCTGTGCTTCTTCACTTTGTTAAGGGGTCTGACAGAACGTTGGATTCCTTTTGGAGGTGGCCGACTTACACACGGATCAGGCCTAACATTGCGAGTACCTGCTAATACTGTGTTGGTCCCCTTATGTGGTCCAGAATGCTAACCAGAGGACCTCTCAGGGGGTCCTATGGGGTCTGGAACCACTGGATCCTTTGGCTACTCTGGCTTGTGCAGTGGGGCCTCTGTCAATCCAACTGGTTCCACTGCATCCTGTTGATGCTTGATCAGAATGGGCTGTAGGAAGTCTGGAGGTCACATCAACATGTTGGACCATTGTCATGTTCCTCCACATGTTCCTGATTGGTTGGTGTTGTTGCCATGTGGTGGGGTGCACTTCACGTATCAGTGGTCATGATGTTGTGGTTGTTATTAAAAATATCCTAATTATCCATCCGTCTATTATCTGTACAGCACTATGTGACGAGTACAACAGGGTCAGTGTGTTCATCTGAGCCTGCCTGCCACACTGGGACATCAAATTAGCTGCTCTTGCTGTGTCGTATTCCCTCTGTGGAGATATCTTGAATTTCTCATTAGTCTTCTCCCCATGTAACGTGGATTACAGTGGCTTTGGTGAACACACACACACACACACACACACACAGACGAGCAGAGATACATGTGCTGAGCGAAATTTGATTCTCATATGTCTCCAGTGTCATGTGAATGTTTTTATACCTCTCTGAAAGTCTGCCGTGATCTTTAAAAGCCACAGTAACACGAATGATTGAGTGAAAACAGCGGGCCGTCCCTGTTAGGGAAAATAAAAATCAGTGATGAGCAGATGTACACGGCCGAGTCTGTAAAAGGAGCTCAGCGTCGAGGCTTGTTTCTGTAATCGCGTTAAAAATAAAAAGAAACTTGTTTTTTCCAGTCGCATAAAACTTTCATCCGACACCCTTAAATGTCTGTGGATTTACAACGTCAGGATTTATTGTGAGGGGAAACAAAGCCCCACCAGCGGAGGTTTGTTGTGTAACGGCATCAGGGATCGCTTTTAATAAGATCTGTGAACATGCTCTCTTTGATCCGACATTAATTAGATTAGCTTTGTCAAGTCGCTGCAGAATTTGCCTTTCGGGATTCCAGCAGCATCAAGTGTCTCACTGAGCCTGCAGTTTGTAATAAACACGTATGTAATGCACAAACACAGCACGCATGCAGACTCAGATTGAAACACAACTACCAGGGCTTAGTTTTAGTTCAAACTGGGAGCCAAATATCAGTTTAAAATGACTGAAATCAGCAAGATAAAAGCAGCTTTTGGGCTCTTGAATGTTTGATGTGTTCACAATGAGAGAAATGCTAATCGTCCTTATTATATTTTAAGCTGCTGGACTTTCTTTGACTGAGCTGGTTTAATATTGATGGAGGGGAGAGAAGAAGTGACAGGCAAGGATGAGGAAGGATCCTTTTCTGATCCTGATCAAGTTTCCATTGATCAGAGTCTCTATTGGATTCGGCAGAAATGTGCATGTTCTCAAAGAGCCTGCTAGCAGTTAGTTAGCTGAGTGCAATGTGACCCATGTGGTCGCTCAGAAACCTTCTTGTGGGTCGTTGCGATACACTCCAGCAGAGGTTAGAGAAAACTGGATGTTCAGGGTCTGTAAAGTTCCTCTTTAAGCAGCAGACTGTGCTGCAAAGCTGGAAAGAGAGGAGGAAAGTAATGGTGGTGTGTCAGACTGTAACGTTAAAACTGCCGGCGCCTGCGACAAACTCCTTTGGTGTTGTGAGGACGACCTACAGCAGACGCTAATGAATATTCCCCCAGCTCCTAATGAAGAAGCGGTGGTGTGCCATCCATGTTCCCCTTGACCTCCCGGGGGAGGCAGAGAACACGCCTGAGGAAAAGCATGACCTGCAGCTGAAAATACATCCCAGTGGCTTTGTTACGCAGAGATGTGAGTGGTGCGGCGGCGCACAAGCATGATCAGAAGAACGTGTGATGCAGGGAGAGGAGAGCGTCCCGTGACCAGAGTTGGGCGGTCTTCTTCTTCATCCATTCAAATGTAGCTGAGCGGTTACCGCCGGGCCACACTGGTATTTGTGTAACAAGTCAGATCAGAAGAAGCAAAGTCTGTTTGTTCTTCTTCCGCTAACCCACCACTGAACCTCTGTTTTCATTTACGCTACGAGCTCTGGAGGTTCATCCACACTGCAGTAAATCAAAAACTTCCAAGCACCGCAATCAAATCTGCAGATACGTTTTAGTCGAGTTTCTACACCTAACATCATTTAGTCAGATTTATATCAGATACAGCTCATCATTTTCTAGGATTCCATCTTTTTTCCAGTAAATCCTGCAGGTTTGTTTTGTTGTCGTACTCCAAACCCATGAGATGTTAGCAGGAAGGGTAATGACTATTGGTTAATCTATTAATTGCTATTGGCAACTTAAACTACTGAACATATCTTGGCCGATGAGGTAGAACAGTGGTTCTCATCTGGTCCAGCCTCAGGACCCCCTATGTCTCTATTAATAACAGTCGCGACCCAAATTTTTGAAGTTTGCTGCTCCTGTTAACAAATTAAGGTTTATTTGGGTGGAGTCTCAACGCATTTTGATACAATTTAGGAAAATTTTGGCTTATTTTTTTGGTATATTTGAACGCTTTTGCCAAGTTTTGGGCATATTTTTGCCCATTTTGACAGATTCTGAGCACATTTTCATATATTTTTGGGACGTTTCAGCATAATTGTCTCCAACAAGCATGCACAGCCAAATCTAGAGGTTAATAGTGGGCAACTACTGGTGTCACCACCACTAAATATCCTGCTACTGAAAGCAAACTCTGTCATAAGAAACATATCCTTTAAAATAAAAGACTTTATACCACTACTTTTTTGGAGGGACATGCTTCTGCGACCCTCTAAAAATGGCTTTGCGACCCACTTTTGGGTCCCGACCCACCAGTTGAGAACCACTGAGGTGGAAGACGAAGGGCGTGCATGTCGGAAAATGTGTTGCACGTTAGCTGCAGTACTTGGTTGGGACACCGGATGGAGCTTGCTCTTGCTGTTGTGGGAGTTTAGCTGGTAAAGGGCCACCATGAGAAGGTCTTCTGTGTTGCTTAATGCCCACCGGCCAGAGCTCCGCTGTTCGAGCAGCCGTGATAAGTTGTCAGAGCAGCTGTGTCGGGACATCGGATGTTGTCAGCTGAGCTCATTTTGTGTTATCGATTATTGATTAAGCAGGCCGCCGATTATAGGTTAAAAGGTGCTTGTTCCAGACGGATCATAAGCCTCCATCATGTCAACGCTGTCCACTAGTTTGCTGAGACATAACAGCAACAACACCACCATAGAAAATCATCCACTGTGGTTGAATGTTAGGATGAAAACCTGTGGTTGTGAGATATTTATGAGGAGAGTACAGAGGGAATATAAAACTTAACCTGCATTGATGCTTTAATTTATTATTAGTCTTCGCTTGATCTCACAAATATATCGAGTCATAAACTTCGGACTGTTTTTTCCCGCCTGCATTGTGCGGATTAAATGTGACCCTCTTATTTCAAACTGTTTTATTGCCAATTTGCTAATAGCACGGTCTTCCCACCCACATGAAGACGATGCCGAACCTGTGAATCAGCGTCGTCACACTTCAGCCCGTTGAGTCTCTACAGCTCTCAGCTCCTATGAAGAAATATACACTTGTGACAGTGCAGGTCTTTTTATCACTGTAGCTAGTTTTAATCCATATCCATAAAACTCACAGTTACTTTCTTCTGAAGTCATTTTAGCTGCCCAGTTATAATCACTTTGTTTCTACGGTTAGCAGCCCTCTCTATCCTGTTCTTCCTCACCTGATCTCTCACTCTGCTGTCCACGAATGTACAGGTGGCAGTAATTCCCCAGGTGTGATCAAAACCTGCCCACCATACCCTTCATTCTCCTTGTGCAGCGCCTCACTGCTCCCAGCTCTCCTGCCACACTTGGAGCGCTCCTTCTGTAAGCGCCAGTGTCTTGTGTGCAGCACAATCGATCTTCTCCACTGTGTTAAAACAAAGTCTCATCAACTCGAATTTCATTTTGGGGAAGAGAGGGAAGTCTCAGGGAGCCAAATCTGGCGACCAGGGTAGGTGGGGAGCTTGTTTTCAACATGGAGCAGCCTGGCCTCCATCAGTCTACCCCAGGGCAGCTGTGGCTACATGTGTAGCTTAGCAATATGGAGTATGGAGTGAAAGAATAATGCAATGTAAAGTGTCTTTGAGTGCCTGGAAAAGCACTATATAAGATCAATCCATTATTATTATTATTAAGGTTGCCATCATCATCATCATCATCGTTCAACACTTTCGGTCGAGATGTGTAGGACAATCTCACTGCATACCCTCCAGTCTAGCATCGTTGAGTCTCTTGGGATCAAATCTGGAAATGTCACCTTCCTTGAGAGGATGGAACAATGTGGTTTCCATAAGAGGAGGGACTGAATGATGACAGTAGTAATACCAATGATAATAATCTAACCTTTATAGATCCTCTTGGGGAAATTCCTTCTCTGCATTTGACCCGTCCTATTCATAGTTAACCTTAACTATACATACTAGGAGCAGTCAGGGGTTAAGGGCCTTACTCAAGGGCCCATAGTGGAGGTGACTGAGACATGTGTTCGCTCTCTCCTTCCCACCTCAACCTCTCGCCAGTCCGGGGACTCGAACCCACCGGTTACAAGTTCGCTTCACAAACCACTAGGCCACCACTGCCCTTCTCACCTTCAGCTCGTTGACAGTGACCCACAAACTGGAGACGGCGCTTTGTCAGCTTCGAGGAGACCGGTGGTGGGAGGTCGCCATGTTTAGGGCGTATTAGTTTTGGACACGTTGGAGTAAGTCGGTGTGTGTCCCATCCAGTTGCTGTTGTTGTTGCATGGTTAGTGTTCACGTCTCAGAACCGTAAAGCAGGATCGGCTCAATCAGAATGTTGAAATATTCATATATAAATAACAGGTAGAGCTTTGTCTTGTTAGCAAGGCTAGAGCACCATATCAAGTTGAGTTTGTGACATGCTGCCTGTGCTAATGCCTTCCAACATTTCACGTCCTTTTGGGAATCCATAACGTACGACCCAAGACATTTAAAGTCAGCGATTTGCTTGATACTGTCACCCGAGAGCGAACGCAGACCATTAGGGTTTGGGGTTGTGGGGATGTAGTGACTGTAGAAGAGATGGTAAAGCTGCTGTGCAAATGTTCTCTCTCAGACGCTTCAGGATGTTACAGGAGGACTTGGCAGTGACAGTCTGACCCTGGAGCAAAACGACAAAGTGCTGTGAATGTCAGAGGTGACAATGAGCACGCCACCACTGTGACTGTGTCTTGTTCTGCCACCATGAACACCTCTGTCTAGTGTTTGAGTCCCAGCCGTTGAATCATGATGACGCTGGACATGAAGGAGGGGTCGTCTCCGGCCTTGTTCATGGAGATCTTTGCAGACATACTGATGCTTCTGCACGTCTGTTGTGAAATGGCAACAAAAACACACCTAGTGTCAGGAGAGGATCCCCGATCGCCTCATGACCTGCTGGGAGAATAATCAATAGAGTCAGACACAGAGAGATTCTTTGTACAAAGGGCGCCCTGCCAGCACAAACTACCGAAGCAGAGTCGCGCCGAGCAGCTCCTAGTATCTTTATTTATAAAGATAAGTTCTGAGCAGGGGCAGTCCCTGCTCGGAGAAGTTCACATACATGTCAAGACTACATATTACAAAGGATGGCAGCTCAACAGCGGCCTGTTAAGCAAAAACACATGTGAAGAACATACATCTGAGGGATTAGTTACACTGGTTAATAAATTTTTTAGTGAGCTGACAAGTGACATCTAAATCTTCTTCTAACATTCCCTCCTGTTGTCACTTAGAAGATCACATGCTAGAAACAATGTTAGTTAAGCAATGAATCAAAGTTAAGGCATGATTTTTATTAGGGAAGCTTATTTACATAATGTACAAATGTATAAACTTGTGCCTTTCTGTTATTGTTTCTATCAGTTCTATAACTACTCTTTTCAGTTTTCAGTTATAGCTTCATTCATACATAATCAGTCACAGTTTATACAGAGTCTTCTGCCTCATCTCCTGATGAATCCGATGACGAGTCTACGCTTCCCTGCGTGTCAGAGCTGTCATCTTGGGGAGGCAATGGTTCATATCGTGCTAGAGCTTGTACTTGTACTGCGATAAGTCTAGTTACACATACTCTTACACATGGCAGAATACATGAGGTGAATAGGCAGAATAGCAGAAGTACACAAAGAATAGCAATAATGGTTTTCTTTAGCGCTTCTAACCATCCACCAGAAAGAAACCATGATGAAAAGTCATAGGTAGATAAGAGACCCTTATCTTGACGTTTTTCGATATCTGTCTTTATCTGATCTAGTTTTTTCCTGATGAGTGTAAAATTTCCTGTATGGTCCGGAATGTATGTACAGCAATGATCTCCGACTATTTCACACACTCCTCCTGTTGAGGCCAACAAGAGGTCAAGTGCCATTCTGTTTTGCAAAATCATTTCCTTTATAGCTTCTGTCTCAGGATCTTGTTCTAATTGATCAGTAATGTCGAGGACTGCTTTAGTAAGATTGTGCAATGTAAACCAAATGTCATTAACTTGGTGTGCTAGGTGTGCTACTCCATAATGTGGTATGGCTGTCATGAGTATCCCTCTTCCATCACCTATAGCTGGATTAATGTCATCACCCCTGAGTGTGCGTTTCTTCCTGTGAATGTGAGCAGGTGTGGTCGTGTCGTTTCTAGTAAGAACTACTACTGCTGGACTTAGTCTAGTTATAGTACACGTCCCGCACCAAGTCCTAGGTAAATACCAGTATAATCTACTACCACAGAGCCACATATGATCAGGGGGTGTGTGATAAGGGGATATCAGGTTAAGAGATGTGAAATTGCGGCCAGTAATCCACCCCTCTATGCCTTGAGTCCACCAAGATATATTAAAGTTGGCTACAAAGGGCATAGGAGGTAAACCAACAGTATGAAGTGCAGAGGAATTTTCAATCAATGATACCGTTATGTCACACTTGGGTTCTCCCCCCAACAAGTAATTATAAACCGTGGCGTTATCACATTTTCGGTTTAAACAGATAGGTATTACATTGTCACTTCGCAGAGGAGCTATCCCATATTTCAAAGTGTCATTGGTGTGTTGTGTGAAGTTTCTAGGATCTAACCATTCACCTACTATGTTAGTGCAATTTGGAGCCCAAAATGTCAAGTCTTCTTCTTTTCCTACCTGCCTTAGAGTACCTTGTAAGAAAGTACAAAATATATCACTCCTGTTTAACGGTCTAGGGATGAGTAGTGGTGAATGCTGGGTGTGGTGTGGCAGTTGTGAACATACATAACAGTTAGTAACATTAGAGTTACGTGCCGTGAAGTTCATTGCTTTGTACCAGGTGTTCTCTTCCCAACTGGCATGTCCACTATGTTCATGATTCCGTTTTTGGCGTTTCACTTCTCCTATAATAGTGGATACACAGACCAGCCACAGGAGGCCAGCCATAAGTAGCCACAATAACTTGGGCATGATTCTTCAGGAGTCAGTCACCTGCAGGATACACTTAGGGCGGGGTTGGTCCTCTGGGACCGTCCGCGATGGTTTCTTCACTAGCTCACAGTACCAGGCTCAGCCTGTGTCCCCAGACCTTGCAGGCTTGTCCTGTCAAGTGTCCAGTAAACTGTCCTGTGAGAACCTCTAGTCTATTCACTAAGTGCCCCTTTGACTGCTTCCGTTACTAATTTACAATGCGACAAATGTATCCAGGTGGCCCTCTCTGCCACCTTCACTGCTGTAGGCGTGGTTAAAAGTACCTGATACGGGCCTTCCCATCGTGGATTATTCCATTTGGCTTTATGTGGTACTTTAATCAGGATCCAATCTCCAATCACGATTCTAGATTTTGGAGATGAAAAAGAGTCTGTTGGTACCATGTTGACATCTTGGACTTCTCTCATTTGTAAAGTGTCTCTCATATAGTCAGCTAATGTGTGTTCTCTATCTGACTTAACAAGGTCTGTGTTGAAGTTGGGCATAGGAAATGTCCTCCCGTGTACTATTTCAAACGGTGTTAAACCTTTTTCTCCTTTTGTAATCCTCATCCACATTTTTACAAGGCATACGCATTCATTCCATGGTCTCTGAGTTTGCTCCATTGTTTTTCTGAGTCTCTGTTTGATTGTCCCATTAGTTCTTTCTACTAGACCAGCACTTTGCGGATGATATGCACAATGGTTTTTTAGTTTTATTCCTAGGGTTTGACTTGCTGTGGTTATGATCTCATTTACAAAATGTGTACCATTATCTGATCTTATCACCTTAGGGATTCCATAGGTTGGGAAGAAGTGTGTGCATAACTTGTTCGCGACACTTCCTGCATCATTTCTTCTTAGTGGATAAATTTCTACCCAACTGGAATATGCGTCTATGATAACTAACGCATATTTCCCCTCTCTAGATTCACTTAATTCTATGAAATCCATGTGTATGGTATGAAACGGATATTCTGGTTTAGGGAACTGTCCACGCTTTGGTCTCATGTTTCCTTGAGAATTATGTTTTAGGCATATCATACACTTATTAACAAAAAGTTTTGCTGAAGTTTCAAAATTTATAGTATAATAGTATTTGTTAATATGTGTTACCATCCCTCCTGTTGAGACATGGGTATTCCCATGGCTCACTAAACATGCGGCATCATGTAGGGATTTAGGTAGGATTGGTTTGTTGTCAATGTAAGAAATACCGTCTTTAATTGTGGCACCTCTGTTATGCCAAGATTTCTGTTCTGCAACTGGAGCTGATATTTGTGATTCTTTAAGAATTTGCATGTCTATTTCAGTTTGTTCTAACAACAGAATATCATTGTTTGCATCTTGTTGTGCTGCTTGTTTCGCGGTTACATCTGCTAAGTTGTTGCCTTTAGTGACTTCTGAATCATCTTTTTGGTGTGCTTTACATTTGCACAACGATAACGATGTGGGTAACTTGACTGCTTCTAAGAGTTCTAGCATTTTTCCACTATGCGTTAATGGCTTTCCAACAGCGGACGTCAGTCCTCTACGTGCCCAGACCTGTGCATAGTAGTGCACTGAATCATGCACGTATTGACTGTCTGTCCAAATACATAGTGGTTTTCCTGCCATGAGTTTACATGCTTGTGTAACAGCGTGTAGTTCTGCAGTCTGAGCTGAGTAGGAAGTTGGTAATTTGCCTGATTCTAAAACAGATGTAGCTGTTGTTACAGCATAACCTACTCTGTTTCGTCCTAAAGAGTCTTTACTTGCTGAACCATCAACAAAAACATGGTGTTGACCCGGTTTTGGGGTAGCTGTAACATCAACACGTGGTTTTGTTTCTGCTTCTATATGGGCCTTACAATCGTGTGGTAACCCATCCTCAGCTGTTGCTAAACATGATGGTATAAGCAGTCCTTTTTTCACAGCAAAGGAGATATGTGGCTGTGAGATAAGTGTGGCTATGAGACTTAGCAGCCTAGCATGTGTGACGAATGGCAAAGGTGTTTGCAGCAATATTAGAGGGATATTGCAACTACTCATTACTGTTAGTGTATGTGTCAACACTATATCTGAGCTTTGTTCCACTGCTTCTGCTGCGGCCATGACCAGCTGTACACAGGATGGTTGTCCTGATGCTACAGGGTCTAGCTTTTTAGAGTAGTAGGCCAGGGGCCTATGCTTATCTCCTAATTTTTGTGTCAATGCTGCACTCATATAGCCATTTTTAGTAGTAACCATTAGAAAAAATGGTAAGTCATAATTTGGACGGTGCAGCATAGTTTGAGTTTGCAATGCACGTTTTAGGTTGCAGAATGCTTCTTCCAGTTCTGCAGTCCAGGCGATTTTATCTTTCATCGCCATATTTTTCCCGTATATGGCCTCCTGAAGCGGTTGAACAATGCTGGTATAACCTGGAATCCAGGTTCTGCAGTAATTGCAAAGTCCCAAGAAGGACATCATTTGTTGCTTTGTCTCTGGTCGGGGCGTGTTTTGTACAACTACTTGTCTTTTTGGATCTAAAAGCTTGCCTTCTGCTGTGATGATATGTCCCAAATACTTCACTTCTTGTTTGCAATATTGAATTTTTTCTTGAGAGACTTTATGTCCCTCCTGTTGCAAGTGCTTTAATACTATTTTAGTATTAGTCATGCATGATTCTCTATCATGCCCTGTGACCAGGATATCATCAACATACAACAAATACTGTCCCTTCTGCAGGCTCATACACTTCTGCATGGAGGCCTGTAATGCTTGTGAATATAGTGTGGGACTGTTTGTGAACCCTTGAGGTAACCTAGTATAAGTGTAAGTCTTGTTTTTGTATCTAAAAGCGAACAGGCCTTGGGAGTCTGTGTGAACTGGGATAGAAAAGAATGCATTAGATAAGTCTATTACTGTGAACCATTTGTCCTTGGGTGAGATGTTATTCATAAGTGTGTTTGGATTTGCTACGTCTACTGGCTCTGTTACGACTATTTCATTTACTGCTCTCAAATCCTGTATCATTCTCCAGCCTTTTGTAGCTTTCTTGACTGGGAAAATTGGGGTCAAACACTTAGGATTCTTTGTTTCAACTAATATCCCTGCCTTAATCATGTCCATAATTACAGGTTCTATACCCTTTTCTGCTTCTTTTGACAGTGGGTATTGACGTACTATCGGATAAGCATTATGCTTTGTTTCAACTTTTACTGGAGGATAATTTAGTATAAGGCCGACATCTGTAGCGCCTTTGGACCATAACGAATCTGGTATGTCTTGCAGATCAGCTTTTTCTTCTGCTGTTAGTACGTAGGTATTTACTGTTATCTGTCAGGCTTCATTCATGTGTGTCTGCGGTGTCACCTCGACATACGTATTTAAAACAAGTCTCCGCATTCCACTATGTTGTCCTGTCTGCCAACCTGTTGTATCAGGTGGTGAAAACGTTTCTTGTTGTTCTCTAAGAACTAGTTGATGCATATTTTTCCATTGCTGAGCACCATGTTTAGTTAGAGATACATGCGGATACTGGTTTCGGTTGACAACTTGCTGTTTTGGATTGAGAATGACTGACACACATGACTGACCCGATTTAGATACAATTATGTGATTAAGGCACATCGTTGTAGGGTTTTTTAATTTATGAACCAGGTCATCATAGGGTGGATCTGGACCTGGTTCTTGTTTGTACCTCAACGTACAATGTAGCTGATCAGGGTTGAGAACATTTAAGTTCTGTATGCCACCTGTCATCAGCATGAGCTGTGTTGTCGCCTGGTCTAACAGTGATTTTGCCATGTCTTGATCTGTCATGTCCAATGACCAGTAATAGTGAGGAACTCCTTCCCCTTTTACTAGATAAGTGTTTTTGTATTTTCTGGTGGATCAATTTCTGTTATCATTTTTCCATCTTTTGAGGGTCTCACGGTCATGTTCATTTGGACCATAACATCTCTCCCTAACAGGTTAAGTGGACAGACAGGATCCACTAGAATTGGCACGCGCACGTGCGTCCCTGTTTCAATGTCTACGATGTTTATTGGTTTTGTCATTCTGAGGGAAGTTACATGACCTGATGCCGATTTTACCCAAACCTGTTTGTTTGATAACTGCACTTTTGGGGGAGCATGTCTGAGTACTGTTGTGCAGGCTCCAGTGTCACACAGGCAGTTAAAGTCTTTACCATTAAAACTTAATTTCCTCATTGGTGATGTGTCTTCTGAATGCTGTTTGTACAGAATCTCAATATCCATATATAATTCGCCATCTGTTTCTTGTTTGTTATGATTTTGACGTTGTTCAGGGCCATGTGTGCTCACTGGTTCCTGTGTTTTTGATTTGTCTAGTCATGCACGGTCTGGACAATCCCTTGCTATGTGTCCTGGTTTATGACACATGAAACACTTGTTCTCCTTCCAATCCCTATCCTTTTGATCATCATCGTAGTACCGGTTATCTTGTGGCCTATAGCCACCTCGCCCTCGTCCACGGCCTCTGCCTCTGCCACGATATTGGCGTGGTCTACTTTGATATGCTATTACGCCTGCTGTTTCAGTGTTAACGTAATTGCCCTGTTGTTGACGTTTAAGGACTTCTTCTGCATGCATTGCCTGCTCTACGGCCTGCTGCACTGTCCCTGTGCTTTGGTGCACCCATGATTTTTCAACTCGCCTTCTGATTTCTTCTCTGAGTCCTTTAATGAAATGTGACTTTAGCTGTTGTTGATAAGGACCTGTTGCGTCCTCTGCGTACTGTATACCTGAATTTGCACGGTAAACAGCTTCCAGTCTGTGTCTGAAATCAGATGCACTCTCACCCTCGCGCTGCTTTGTTTCTCCTATTATGGTGTAATCTACTCTACGTGGCCATGCTACCCTCACACGGTCTTCTAGTTCAGTTATACTCTGTCGCAAAATTTGACTACCAGGCTGGTGTGGCTCCCCATTATTATTTCCTCCTATAAAATTTCCTGCTACTCTGTGCCAATCTCCCTTAAGGATGTCCCTATAGCAGTCTAATATCTCAAACCCATTCAGCCTATAGCTCTGAGTGATGCCTCGCATCTTGTTTATAAAATCATCGGCCCCATCCTGTCCTGACGACGGGTGTTTAACATCCTGCGTCGCCTTTTTACGGTCATGCGCGCTCCATGGTCTATAGACGTGTATAACTCTGTCAAGGTCGGGGCCTCTGGCCTGTCCCTGATCGTCCTGTCCCTGATCCACACCATATCGTGGGTTAGCTACTTCCACGAGTGGGTACTGACCACCAAGAACTGGGCCACAATTTGTGCAGTCTGAGACATCTGATTCCCAATCTGAGTCATCAATATCCCCATTATAAGTGGGTGTGAATTTTTCCTCATGTTGTTTTAGCAGTTCCACAGGATATAATCCTGAACCTTTTTTGTTCCCTTTCGATCCCTCATGCACGTTACGTCGCCTTCCTGACCCTGTCAGTGTCCTGAGCGCTCGTAGCATTTCCTCCTCTTCCTTCTCTTTCTTTTTCCTCTGTACCTCTTGTCGTCTCTTTTGTGAGTTTACTTTCCTCTCTTGTCCTGTCTTGTGATCTTCCTCTATTTTTTGTTTTAGCTCTCTGTCCCTATCTTGTTGTGGTGCAGGCTCTGCAGCTGCCTCACCACCCCCTTCTCTACCAAGGTCATGGGGTCGCA
>CM045453.1:36769460-36838598 GCA_024666655.1 Dascyllus trimaculatus
GTAACTAGCGGTGAGGCATTATCTGAACTACTTCCAGGCCTGTTAACTGTAGTTTATCCGGTTCTTTAGGGTGGTGAGGTGGAGTAGGGGGTACTACTGCCACCGAACAGCAACAAGGTTCTGGATTTGAACCTGCTTCCTGTGTGGGGTTTGCATGTTGTCTCTGTGGCTGCTTGGCTTTTCCGTGGACGCTCAGACGTTCTCCCACAATCTAAAGACATCGACCCCTGCCCCCACTGTAGGTCTGCCTCAGGGATGGTGGCATCTTCTTACTTAGTCATCACTTAGAGATGCACCGATCATCAGCCTGGCCGATATTTGATTTTTCCCCAGGTATTTTTATTGTCTGTCGTTGCTCTGTGGTCTCAGAAATGTCTCTCAAGCAGAGACGCAGCTCGCAAAAAATGAACAGAGCTTACACCACAAACCAGGAAATGAGCTTCTCTCACAGCAGCTAACGCTATGCTAACGGCTAGCAGCTAAGTTACAAGGCAGCCGCACATTAACCTGAAACAGAGTCTGGAAAACGATAATTAATAATGCTTTAAGATCTGGACCTGAGTGGGAAATACAAGTGATAGAATGGTGAAAGATGAATAGAGAACAGCAGGAATCAATCCCACATAAACAGAGCGTCCTAATTTAATCACCCCTATTTCTATTCTACATACAGGAGGTCCTCGGTTTATGACGGTCTCTTGGTTACCAACGACTCCCATAGATTACTTCAAAGACCTAATTTGGACATCAGCGGTTTGGCTCATAAATAATACGATACACGTGAGAACTAGCTGCTGGTGCGCAGCGGTTTTTGCTATTTTGTGTATTTTTTGCCCTTTGTTGTGGCTCCCAGGCGTAAGGCAGACGCTACTGATGGCAGCGCTTCGATGAAAAGGAACGCCATCACCACGGAAGTGAAGTCAGACGTTGTAAAGCCTGTGAGAAGGGAGGAACGCTGACGAACATTGGCCACATGTTAGGCTTAAGTCACTCGGCAATTGCGATGATAATCAAGGACAAAGATTGCGTCCTTGCGCATGTGAAAGGGTCCGAAAATCAACTTACAATGCGTCTAAGGAACGGATCTCGTTCATAAACCGAGAACCACCTGTACTCAGTTCTAGTTAGCCTTATTAACGAAGCTATCATATGCTCTTAGAACGTGATGTTTAATGGATATCGGCTCTAAACATCGGTTATATCGGCCTTTCACAAGTACCGATAATCGCGTCGGCCCTTAAAAAAACCCACATCGGTGGATCCTGTTAGTTGTTTTGGTCAGTTTCTGATAAAAGTCACTCATCTTTAGTAGTTTAAGTTTTTAGTTAGACTTAAGGGAAGATAATCAGCTGTTTGGGCAGATTGCAAACAGAATTTGGTGGTGATTCACTTTAGATTTATTCCTGTCGGGTGTTTAACATGTTGTGGTTGGTGCTGTTTGCTGGTTGGCGAATGCTTCGGCCCTTTTTGTCACAGTAGTTTACTCAGAGAAAGGAGAAAACCAAACGGCTTCCCAACAAAAGAACTGGGTAGGACCATCTGAGCATTCTGGGTCAAGTGCCCCAATCAAGGACACTGGAAGACCAAGGCCAGGATTCATGAAACAAACAGAAAGACTGGCTGACTGATGGCTAAACGTTGGTCTGCGTTTACAGAGTCTTTACTGTGTGGAATCCAAAATAATCAGCATAAGATGAAACTAAAGACATATAGGAAACCCCAAAGGAATGCACCAACAAAGCAAAGTAGATGATGCTCACCAGCATATGCCCCGGGGGAAAGTTAAAATCACACTAACACGTGTTTATTGAGTGTATTTATAAGAGTTTTAATTTGAAGAAATCCCTTCAAGGACTAGTCAAGCTTTAGAGAAGCCGAACGGACTTTTAAAATGAACATACGAATATTTGCGGCTTAGATTTGAGTCTCGCCTCTGGAGGAGAATCGTCGCTCTTTGTCTTTTTCTGGATGTAAACCATAAAGATAACAACTTGCATCAGAAGAGAGCGGCTTCACATCGGTGCGTACGTCACGGTTTGCTTTAACAGAGGCAGATTTCTCAGAAACTGTGCAAGTGGAATAGCAGGAGGTCTGTGGGTTTGATCTGTTTGCAGTCGGATCTCATTGAGGCCTGAGATGGAGGCTGCTGTGTCGGGGTGCATGTTCCACTACTTTTTACTGTCGTTTACACTCAGCTCAGTTGGAAGGAGTCACTGTGATATTTTCTTGTATTTAATCCTAAACTCGACTAATGCATCAGCGTTTCCGTCCTTTCACTGACTAAAGACATGAGATGCGTGTGTTCAGCGCGTCTGAGATCAATAACCGTCTGCGATATTAATCTAATTACATTCGACTTGATGGTGGAACCACAGAAGATAAATTCAAGGGCGAGTTTTCAATAGATAGCAGGAGTAATAAGTAAAGCAGCTGTAAGAAAATCATTTTCAAAAGGAAAAGCAGTGCCTTTATTTCCAGCTCGAAGGCAGCTACAACATTAGTACTTGTCCTTTATGTAACTGTGCCTTGTTTCCTTTCATAAAACACTTAGCTTAGCATAATGCTTTTGTTAATGCTTCACTCAGTTATATTCTTTTTGCTCTTTTCCACACAGTGAGGCGTGATGTTAGAGTTTAGAATAACCTGACTCTTAATAACCGGAAGAAGTTGTTGCTTAAAAATTTGCTGAAATTAATATATTTAGTTGTTTTTTAATGTTAATTCATTATAACAGATGTTTTCTTCTGTCTTAATGGACACTGGTCGTTTTTGGCTCCAGTCATTTTCCCTTCACGGCGGCAGACTAAGTGTCAAAGTTTCCGAGCGCTCAAGGCTTCGACGGTATCGGAGTGCATCAGATTGTCACAGAACTAAAAGGTGGTTCAGTGCAGATGATCTCAAAGGTGTTTGCTTCTTTCTGAGCTCACATGTACTGTATTTGAATCGAGTCGGACACGACTGTCCTTCTGTTTCTGTCGTCACGTGACAGAACTAGTATGAAATAGCTCGACGACATGTCAACCAGAAGTCACTTTCAAGCAGTCCTGATGTTGCATCTGAGACGTCGTCTGACAAACTCCCCATGAGTCAAAGTTCAAGATGTCTGATGTGATTTTGGTGATGTTTTCATAAAATTGGAGGCTGCTACTAAAGTCAGAGAGCAACACGGAGAAGAGAGTAGCTTTAGCTGCTCTGTGCTTCTTCACTTTGTTAAGGGGTCTGACAGAACGTTGGATTCCTTTTGGAGTTGGCTGACTTATACACTGATCAGGCCTAACATTGCGAGTACCTGCTAGTACTGTGTTGGTCCCTCTTATGTGGTCTGAACCATTGGACCATTGGACCTCTCAGGGGGTCCTATGGGGTCTGGAACCACTGGATCCTTTGGCTACTCTGGCTTGTGCAGTGGGGCCTCTGTCAATCCAACTGGTTCCACTGCATCCTGTTGATGCTTGATCAGAATGGGCTGTAGGAAGTCTGGAGGTCACATCAACATGTTGGACCATTGTCATGTTCCTCCACATGTTCCTGATTGGTTGGTGTTGTTGCCATGTGGTGGGGAGCACTTCACGTATCAGTGGTCATGATGTTGTGGTTGTTATTAAAAATATCCTAATTATCCATCCGTCTATTATCTGTACACCACTATGTGATGAGTACAACAGGGTCAGTGTGTTCATCTGAGCCTGCCTGCCACACTGGGACATCAAATTAGCTGCTCTTGCTGTGTCGTATTCCCTCTGTGGAGATATCTTGAATTTCTCATTAGTCTTCTCCCCATGTAACGTGGATTACAGTGGCTTTGGTGAACACACACACACACACACACACACACACACACACACAGACGAGCAGAGATACATGTGCTGAGCGAAATTTGATTCTCATATGTCTCCAGTGTCATGTGAATGTTTTTATACCTCTCTGAAAGTCTGCCGTGATCTTTAAAAGCCACAGTAACACGAATGATTGAGTGAAAACAGCGGGCCGTCCCTGTTAGGGAAAAATAAAAATCAATGATGAGCAGATGTACACGGCCGAGTCTGTAAAAGGAGCTCAGCGTCAAGGCTTGTTTCTGTAATCGCGTTAAAAATAAAAAGAAACTTGTTTTTTCCAGTCGCATAAAACTTTCATCCGACACCCTTAAATGTCTGTGGATTTACAACGTCAGGATTTATTGTGAGGGGAAACAAAGCCCCACCAGCGGAGGTTTGTTGTGTAACGGCATCAGGGATCGCTTTTAATAAGATCTGTGAACATGCTCTCTTTGATCCGACATTAATTAGATTAGCTTTGTCAAGTCGCTGCAGAATTTGCCTTTCGGGATTCCAGCAGCATCAAGTGTCTCACTGAGCCTGCAGTTTGTAATAAACACGTATGTAATGCACAAACACAGCACGCATGCAGACTCAGATTGAAACACAACTACCAGGGCTTAGTTTTAGTTCGAACTGGGAGCCAATATCAGTTTGAAATGACTGAAATCAGCAAGATAAAAGCAGCTTTTGGGCTCTTGAATGTTTGATGTGTTCACAATGAGAGAAATGCTAATCGTCCTTATTATATTTTAAGCTGCTGGACTTTCTTTGACTGAGCTGGTTTAATATTGATGGAGGGGAGAGAAGAAGTGACAGGCAAGGATGAGGAAGGATCCTTTTCTGATCCTGATCAAGTTTCCATTGATCAGAGTCTCTATTGGATTTGGCAGAAATGTGCATGTTCTCAAAGAGCTTGATAGCAGTTAGTTAGCTGAGTGCAATGTGACCCATGTGGTCGCTCAGAAACCTTCTTGTGGGTCGTTGCAATACACTCCAGCAGAGGTTAGAGAAAACTGGATGTTCAGGGTCTGTAAAGCTCCTCTTTAAGCAGCAGACTCGCTGTTATGTGCTGGAAAGAGAGGAGGAAAGTAATGGTGGTGTGTCAGACTGTAACGTTAAAACTGCCGGCGCCTGCGACAAACTCCTTTGGTGTTGTGAGGACGACCTACAGCAGACGCTAATGAATATTCCCCCAGCTCCTAATGAAGAAGCGGTGGTGTGCCATCCATGTTCCCCCTGCCCTCCCGGGGGAGGCAGAGAACACGCCTGAGGGAAAGCATGACCTGCAGCTGAAAATACATCCCAGTGGCTTTGTTACGCAGAGATGTGAGTGGTGTGGCGGCAGAAGAGTGAGCAGAAGAACATGTGATGCAGGGAGAGGAGAGCGTCACGTGACTAGAGTTGAGCGGTGAGATCCTGCTTCTTCTTCATCCGTTCAAACGTAGCTGAGCGGTTACGCCGGGCCACACTAGTATTTGTATAACAAGTCGGATCAGAAGAAGCAAAGACTGTTTGTTCTTCTTCCGCTAACCCACCACTGAACCTCTGTTTTCATTTACGCTACGAGCTCTGGAGGTGCATCCACACTGCAGTAAATCAAAAACTTCCAGACACGGCAATCAAATCTGCAGATACGTTTTAGTTGAGTTTCTACACCATCATTTAGTCAGATTTATATCAGATACAGCTCATCATTTTCTAGGATTCCATCTTTTTTCCAGTAAATCCTGTAGGTTTGTTTTGTTGTCGTACTCCAAACCCATGAGATGTTAGCAGGAAGGGTAATGACTATTGGTTAATCTATTAATTGCTATTGGCAACTTAAACTACTGAACATATCTTGGCCGATGAGGTAGAACAGTGGTTCTCATCTGGTCCAGCCTCAGGACCCACTATGTCTCTATTAATAACAGTCGCAACCCAAATTTTTGAAGTTTGCTGCTCCTGTTAACAAAGTAAGGTTTATTTGGGTGGAGTCTCAACGCATTTTGATACAATTTAGGAAAATTTTGGCTTATTTTTTTGGTATATTTGAACGCTTTTGCCAAGTTTTGGGCATATTTTTGCCCATTTTGACAGATTCTGAGCACATTTTCATATATTTTTGGGACGTTTCAGCATAATTGTCTCCAACAAGCATGCACAGCCAAATCTAGAGGTTAATAGTGGGCAACTACTGGTGTCACCACCACTAAATATCCTGCTGCTGAAAGCAAACTGTGTCATAAGAAACATATCCTTTAAAATAAAAGACTTTATACCACTACTTTTTTGGAGGGACATGCTTCTGCGACCCTCTAAAAATGGCTTCGCGACCCACTTTTGGGTCCCGACCCACCAGTTGAGAACCACTGAGGTGGAAGACGAAGGGCGTGCATGTTGGAAAATGTGCTGCACGTTAGCTGCAGTACTTGGTTGGGACACCGGATGGAGCTTGCTCTTGCTGTTGTGGGAGTTTAGCCGGTAAAGGGCCACCATGAGAAGGTCTTCTGTGTTGCTTAATGCCCACCGGCCAGAGCTCCGCTGTTCGAGCAGCCGTGATAAGTTGTCGGAGCAGCTGTGTCGGGACATCGGATGTTGTCAGCTGAGCTCATTTTGTGTTGTTGATTATTGATTAAGCAGGCCGCCGATTATAGGTTAAAAGGTGCTTGTTCCAGACAGATCATAGGCCTCCATCATGTCAACGCTGTCCACTAGTTTGCTGAGACATAACAGCAACAACACCATAGAAAATCATCCACTGTGGTTGAATGTTAGGATGAAAACCTGTGGTTGTGAGATATTTATGAGGAGAGTACAGAGGGAATATAAAACATAACCTGCATCGATGCTTTAATTTAGTATTAGTCTTCACTTGATCTCACAAATATATCGAGTCATAAACTTCGGACTGTTTTTTCCCACCTGCATTGTGCGGATTAAATGTGACCCTCTTATTTCAAACTGTTTTATTGCCAATTTGCTAATAGCACCACCCACATGAAGACGATGCCGAACCTGTGAATCAGCGTCGTCACACTTCAGCCCGTCACAGTGCAGGTCTTCATATCACTGTAGCTAGTTTTAATCCATATCCATAAAACTCACAGTTACTTTCTTCTGAAGTCATTTTAGCTGCCCAGTTATAATCACTTTGGTTCTACGGTGAGCAGCCCTCTCTATCCTGTTCTTCCTCACCTGATCTCTCACTCTGCTGTCCACGAATCTACAGGTGGCAGTAATTCCCCAGGTGTGATCAAAACCTGCCCACCATACCCTTCATTCTCCTTGTGCAGAGCCTCACTGCTCCCAGCTCTCCTGCCACACTTGGAGCGCTCCCTCTGTAAGCGCCTGTGTCTTGTGTGCAGCACAATCGATCTTCTCCACTGTGGTAAAACAAAGTCTCATCAACTCGAATTTCATTTTGGGGAAGAGAGGGAAGTTGCAGGGAGCCCAATCTGTCGACTGGGGTAGGTGGGGAGCTTGTTTTCAACATGGAGCAGCCTGGCCTCCATCAGTCTACCCCAGGGCAGCTGTGGCTAGATATGTAGCTTAGCAACATGGAGTATGGAGTGAATGAATAATGCAATGTAAAGCGTCTTTGAGTGCCTGGAAAAGCACTATATAAGATCAATCCATTATTATTATTATTAAGGTTGCCATCATCATCATCATCATCGTTCGGCCCTTTTGGTCGAGATGTGTAGGACAACCTCAATGCAGACCCTCCAGTCTAGAATTGTTGAGTCTCTTGGGATCAAATCTGGAAATGTCACCTTCCTTGAGAGGATGGAACAATGTGGTTTCCATAAGAGGAGGGACTGAATGATGACGGTAGTAATACCAATAATAATAATAATAATCTAACCTTTATTGATCCTCTTGGGGAAATTCCTTCTCTGCATTTGACCCGTCCTATTCATATTTAACCTTAACTATACATACTAGGAGCAGTCAGGGGGATAAGGGTCTTGCTAAAGGGCCCACAGTGGAGGTGACTGAGACATGTGTTCGCTCTCTCCTTCCCACCTCAACCTCTCGCCAGTCCGGGGACTCGAAACCACCGGTTACAAGTTCGCTTCACAAACCACTCGGCCACCACTACCTTTCTCACCTTCACATTGTTAACAGTGACCTGCAAACTGGAGACGGCGCTTTGTCAGCTTTGAGGAGACTGGGTTAGGAGGTCACCATGTTTAGGGCATATTAGTTGTGGACACGTCGGAGTAAGTCGGTGTGTGTCCCATCCAGTTGCTGTTGTTGTTGCATGGTTAGTGTTCACGTGTCAGAACCGTAAAGCAGGATCCGCTCAATCAGAATGTTAAAATATTCTTATATAAATAACAGGTAGAGCTTTGTCTTGTTAGCAAGGCTAGAGCACCATATCTAGTTGAGTTTGTGACATGCCACCCGTGCTAATGCCTTCCAACATTTCACGTCCTTTTGGGAATCCATAACGTACGACCCAAGACATTTAAAGTCAGCGATTTGCTTGATACTGTCACCCGAGAGCGAACGCAGACCGTTAGGGTTTGGGGTTGTGGGGATGTAGTGACTGTAGAAGAGATGGTAAAGCTGCTGTGCAAATGTTCTCTCTCAGACGCTTCAGGAAGTTACAGGAGGACTTGGCAGTGACAGTCTGACCCTGGAGCAAAACTACAGAGTGCTGTGAATGTCAGAGGTGACAATGAGCACGCCACACTGTGACTGTGTCTTGTTCTGTCTTGAACACTGTGGATTCTGCCACCATGAACACCTCTGTCTAGTGTTTGAGTCCCAGCCGTTGAATCGAGATGATGCTGGACTTGAAGGAGGGGTCGTCTCCGGCCTTGTTCATGGAGATCTTTGAAGACATACTGATGCTTCTGCACGTCTGTTGTGAAATGGAAAATGCAAAGCTGCAAGTGATCACAAAAACACACCTAGCAAGGGTCCTAATGTCGATTCCCCCGATGCCACGCAGAGTCCCGACTCACAAGAGTTGCTGCTTCCACCTGGAGATAACAGTGACGCGCTTAATTCATGCACAAGAGGAACAAAAACAGCTTTTTCAATCGTGCCTTGTGTAGCACTCTACAGGGCAAATAATAAGCCTGCAATAGAGTCTGTAGGAAGCAGAGAAGGCTATGAGTGACTGCTTGTGTTTTCCTGATGACACATGTAAGAAAGCAGAGGTAGTTCCACTGTCGATCCCCTGCCTGGCTTTGAGTCCTTCATCTCCCTGTGTCTCTCTGTCTAGTTCAATACAAACACAGTGGCTTTTAAACCGAAGAGTTAAGAGAATCTCTGGGGGTCAGAGAGTTATTGACCGTTTGCCTCTCTGCCTCTGTGCAGTGACAGATGTGGGTTTTGACAAGAGTGCGTCTATGAAGGCTTCACCTTCCTCCCGCCTTTCATCCTCCACTCGTGTATCTTCCTGCTCTGTGTGTCATTTTAATCACTCCAAGCTTGAGCCGACCTGGTAGTTGAACTCAGACTTCAGATGGCGGTACGATCAGCACTTTGGACAAATTCAAGATCAGAAAATAGGTGATCATTTAATTGAACTTGCTGGCTTTGTTGATGAATTTCCTGTTTATACGTGCTGTCAGTTTTGGTAACCTGGACCAAGTGTCACCTTTTTAAAATCCCACACTCAGGAAGCCAAAAATCACCAGCTAGAAGGAATTTCTTTCATCCTGAAGAACCGCTCTGTGTTAAATCTATAGAACAGCCTCCATGGTGCGTGTACGGTGGCCCAGAAGGGTCAAGGCAACCGCAAAAGCCACAACAAAAGTTAACCCACAGTTGAAGTACACAGCGGTCCGAAGAACAGGCTTTGTTTCTGGGGGACAATATTTTCTGACGGACTATTTTGATCACGTTAATCACAGTCATCAAGCAGCAGCGTTTTACTTAAGGCTCATTAAACTCTCATGTAATCAAAATAGTCCGTCAGAAAATACTGTCCCCCCGCAAACAACCGCTGCGCACTTCCGCTGTGGCCTTTGCGGTTGCGTTGACCCTTCTGGGCCACCGTACATGTGGGCACAGAGGCCTTTTATCACTTGTTTCTTCCTTCTTTTAAAGACAGACTCTGAAATTACTCTGTGGAAAAATAAATGGATTTATTAGTAGCGACTGTAGTTGCTCTCTCCTGTGACAATTTGAGCAAGTGACAGCAACATTCTGCTGCAAATTGCCAAACAAATTGCAGTAATTCTTTGGTAATTTGTTCTAATAGCAAGCGAATTGCAACTTTGGTCCGTTTATGTGATAAAAATATTCGTGCTTTGTGACTTAAAATTCAAGATCGAAGGCATTTTGTTAACAGTCATTGTGTTTTCTTCCAGAGAGCATGATTATGCCTAATTATCATAATGATCTGCTTGACATGTGCGGCTGGTCCATGTGATTAAACAGAGACTTCATCTGGAGGCCCATCAATGTTCACACTGATCGTATTGGAAGTGATCTACTCTCCCTGGTTCTCCTTCCATCTCCTCTCCTCTGCTCAGCCCCCCTCTTCTTTCTCCCGCACGCCGTTTCAAAATGTAAGCCGACCGAATCAGCCTCTTTAATACGGCACATTTCATAGATCAGAACGCCGCGCGAGACACTTCAGAAAATATTCACTGAGCAAAGAAGATTAAGGGGAATGTGAAATCTCTTCTTTCCACATAAATCACCTCGAGTCGGTGCCGGGGAGACGTTCGGGAGCTCCGAGCCGCTCGTCACGATGATCCACTCAGCCCCGTCGTAGAGCTGACAGCTGCACAGAGCTCCGGATGATGCGCTCCGACACCGACACGTCCTCCGTTTATTTATTGATGAGGTGCTACAATTAGATTTGCTTTTGTAATTTACAAGAAAAGACACTCCTAATTCTAAGCGACAGAGCTTCTGATATATTTAAATGCACGCTTGCTGTGAGGTTCAACATTTATTAAACTTTTAAAATGTAGTTTTACCCTCCAGACAGATGCGATTCGAACGCTGTCCCTGTTGAAGCCTCAGGAGCAGACTTCCAGGTGATGCTGTGTCTCATCCGCGAGTGAGATTAAGCCGTCTCTGGGTGCTTATTCAAGTTTCATATTTGATACCGAGGTTGTCATTCTCATCCCGCATTCACCCCCATCAGACGAATCGCAAATCGAACGTGTCACCCTGTCAGCGTTTGAAACATTCAGGATGCTGTCATTCTTCCAGATGACGTCTAACATTCCCGGTAAACAGAAGGCCGAGCTCTGCATGGAGGCAGGTTTCCTCCAGATGTAGAGGGACGTGGTGCGACTCCTGCTGCAGGGGGCCGAGGCCGACGGGAGCCGATGAAACACTCCGTCGACTGTTGTGTAGCTTGTGAAACCTGTTGAGGAGAGAGGAATGAGTCTGATCGGAGAGTCCGGTCACATCTCAGAGAGCGGTGGAGGGAGGCAGCGGCAGGACCACCGTCTGAGTCCTGAAGCGTTTGGTCTGTTCTTGTGGGATGAAGCTACACCTGTTAAATCAGAAGTGAGGGCGAGGTGCAGATTGTTTGGCAGACATGGTGCTGGACTGCTCCATGTTTAGTCATGCCTCTGGTAACTGGGAGGGCAGATTAACTATTTAGCAGGGGAAGAGATGCAACTGATTTGTTGTTTTGTGGCATATTCAAGTCTTTCGTTGGAGATTTGGAGACTCTTAACCGAAAAATATTAGGGAATAAACAGAAAAACAAGGATGCAGTGGGAAGAGTGGTACTCCGAGGGTTGTTAGTGAAAACAAACTCGATTCAAAAGTTCGGCCTGTTGTGACTTTAACCTCTGAGACTCAGACTCACTCAGTGGATGAACTGATGATCAGAGCGGAGCAGAAGGAAAATGAACTGGTTAGAGACCAGTTAGAGAGCTCTGGCTGCATAAGATATGGAGTTTCTATCTTTGCAGTCGACAGATTTGTGTTTCCTGCACTGCATTTTAGGTTTATGTCGGAGTTTACACCATCAGGACAGTTGGTGTAAACCTGCCTAGTATTATGCGGTTCTGAACCATTGGACCAGAGGACCTCTCAGGGGGTCCTATGGGGTCTGGAACCACTGGATCCTTTGGCTACTCTGGCTTGTCCAGTGGGGTCTCTGTCAATCCAACTGGTTCCACTGCATCCTGTTGATGCTTGATCAGAATGGGCTGTAGGAAGTCTGGAGGTCACATCAACATGTTGGACCATTGTCATGTTCCTCCACATGTTCCTGATTGGTTGGTGTTGCTGCCATGTGGTGGGGTCGGTCAGATTCGTTAGGGCGGTTTTCTTCCTTTCTGAAGGTCACCACCGTGGTAATAAGGGAGGGTAACTGGTCCAGGTGTTGGGACTGAACCGGTGCTTCGTCCCTGAACCAAACAATGAAATTTATGTTGATCAGAGGGAACAAGGACGCCTTTAGCTGTTATTCCTGCTCTGTCCAGTCCTTCCTTTTTTGGGTTCATCAAGGTTGTCCAGTCTCTTGGATCGTATCGAGTCAGTGATTTACTCGGGTCCTGAAAGCCCCTCATTGACTGTTTGGTTGCATTAAGAGAAGGACAGAGGCACAGAGGCAGATAAAGAGCCTAATGAGATGGAAAGAAATATACCTTTGTGCTGCCATTAACGAGAGCCAGGTATTCTCTCTCTGTCTCTCTCTTACCCTTTTTTCCATCTCCCACACCGGAGGCTTTTAAAAACGAACCCTGATAAGCGGTGGCAGTTATTTATATGGTAATTCACCAAAGGAACACATCACGCATTAGAACACCCACAGTTTAGCAGAGTGGAAATGAGATATTCTGTCTGGCTATCTGTGCGTTTGTGTGTGCGGTGGCTCTGTTTTGACACTGCGGCGAGATTATTTAGGTTCGAGTCGTGTGGCAACTTTTAAAAAGCTGCAGAATCTTCCGTTTTGTCGTTTTAGAGGGCGGGTTTGCAAATCTGTCCAATCGATTGATCAACCTGCCGCTCCAGTGAAGCGGGGCAAACTGTCAGCGGCAGACGTGCATCATTTCCAAGCACAACTTCAGTCGATGGAAATCAGATATGCTGTGCTTTGGACGGAGTCTCAGAGGTGTCTGGGTAACGTAACGCCCAGCTCGCCGGGCATCTGTCCGGTTTCTAAATCATCACATTGTCCTGACTCACCTCTCTTCTGTGCCAGGCCCTCAGCAGCATGCCGCACGTTTAATGGTTTCATTTAATGCCTTTGGAAGCCGACTCGCATCTCCACCGCCGGCTGGGTCGTCGTCTGTGTTTTTGCCAGCAGTAAATAAATATAAAAGATAAAGCGATTGAACGGTGTCTCAGAACAAACTGCTCAAATTGATCTAGTATGAGCAGTAAAGCTTTTATCAATAATGAACGAGCCGGATGAGCTCGGCTCCCACTTTTTAGGCCTCTGGGGTGAAAGGAAGAACATCAGTAAATAGTAGTGTACTTTCTCTCCGGTCATAAGACTGGGATGGATGTAGAATGGAGTAAACTTAGCAAGGCTGTCTTCCAGTTGACCTTGGATGGCGTCTCAGCAGCAGGTTTAAAGACTGCTGCTTCCCAATAGTTCATTTCTGATGTGTGTTTTTAAGCTGAAAAGCCAAACATCGGTAGACTTGAGCTTCAAAGTTGTGTCGGTTTGATGCTTTTCATTGGACTTTAGCGCCACACTCATGGACTTAGAGACCTTTTAAATTCCAGCTAATGGTATGTGTCCAGCTGCATGGTGGCTTAATGGTTAGCAGCGTCGTGTCACAGCTAGAAGATCTCCGGTTCGTGTCCCAGTTAGGACGCCTGGGATCTTTCTGTGTGGATTTTGCATGTTGTCACCGGGTTCTCCAGCTTCCTCCCACAGTCCAAAGACATAACTGATGATTAAGTGATGATGGATGGATGCTTCGTGTCCACAGGGGTGCCGCTCTCCGACACTGGATGCTTGATGGGTGTACAGCTATGACTGACAGGTGCTGTTCAGCACAAAAGCAGCACAGGATCCACCCTCAAACATTAGCTGCACCTGATTGGATGTTTCACTCGTGGAAACTTTTGCAAAACAGTTCGAGGTGAGAAATAATCAACGGAGTCGCTACATTTCTCCTTTTTTCCCGATCGACATGAGTTAGTTTTAAAGTTTTCCTGGGAGTTTTCTGAGGAATCGAGCAGGCACCTTTGATCTGCATGAAGTAGCCTCGACCTCCACTTCATGCAAACAAGGCTCGGGCCACCAGGATGACCTGCACGGCTGCCTGCATAGACAACGGATGGGAAGGTTTGAAGTGATAGATCCTGTAGATGCGTAACGGTTCAGAGCTGCTCCGCTGTCAGATCGTCAACTGCAAAAGTTCTTTGATGCAAACCTTTCAGCACCGTTTGCCCTTTGAGGAGCTGTCCATGGTGCTGAACTCTGCTCTTTCCAGCCTTTTGCTGCACTAATTCTAGATTTCTACTGCCTTGTTTGGAGCCGTCTTGCCTCACGCCTCCCTCTGTGTAGCATCACTGAAGAACCAATGAACTGAACGACAATTTAACATTTAAATTAAAAAGGAAGACTTACAACTACCTCTTCAAAACTCGCTGCTGTTTTTGCATCGTGGATTGTTTATGCCCCCTTTTTGAACAGAGGAATAAAACAGTTCAAGATTCAAGAGTTTCTGTTCGTCACATGCTCGTACGGTGTGTTCTCAAGGCTGTGCAATAACAATAAGACAGCTTCCTTTAGAGAAACAATAGAAAATTAGAAAAATAAAATGTCATAAATCATGTTATCTGCATATTTGTATGATGAGTGATTCAGGCGTGAGCAACAGAAACACACAGCAGATATATTTTATGTTCAGGCAGAGATCAGGCAGCCTTTTTCCTGTTTACTCTAAAATATATCATCTACAGAAGTGGGCGAGCGCTATGACATGCAATAAATACCACTTTTATCTGAGATTGCTTCAACTTTACTTCCACTTTTCTACGTTGCGCATTCACAGCAGGCTATCGACGCCACACAGCTGGCCTCAAACGCTCTGACTGTAATCCTTTACAAGTCAACACACCTGCCCTCGCCTGAAATACTTTCAGTCTCCCTTCGGACTGTTGGTCTGTTTTTATGCCTTTGTAGCATCGGCGTGACTCTAAAACACACATTTGTCACAACTCCCGGACGTTATCTCCATTGTGACGCTCCAGCTGATGGGCGTCCTCGAGGAGATAACGTCAGAGGGTCGGCCCTTGAGACTTATCTCTGCTGTCCGATGCTGATCTGAGGCGGTGCACTGCGGTTCGCTCTGCACGGCTATTAGCCTCCAGTCGTTTGATTATCTGCGCGCATCGATTTCCGCTTAAAATGAGTCGAGTACAGTGTCGTCTAATCAGAGCTGCTGCCTCGGTAATAGGTGCAGAGAGGGATGCAGGTGGTGCACATCTTCATTTAGAGGGATGGGAGGAGATTAAGCTGCTTAATGTGACCGACAAACGCTGGTTCCTGCTTCTGTTGCATCTCATTTTTACTCTACTTCTCACACACTGTGCTTCATACCTCGCCCTGGCATGAGGGATAATGTATTCTGTTGGTTGTGTTTTGGTTCAGAGGGACTGGATGTTTCCTCTGTCTGCTGGCAGCTGTGTCACTGCAGTGAGCTGAGAGCAAACATGAGACGCAGTGACAGGTCTGTAGACACCGGCTGCAGGTTCGCTCTCCGCAGGCCGTGTGGCAGCGAGGTCTGTTGTTTTAATGTCATGTGTCATGCTGCCAGCGTCAGGAGAGGCTCCGGGAGTGGATGTGACCCACCAAGAGGTTAAGGGAGAGGCAGCAGGCTGGAGGCCAGGGGAGAGGAGCACAACATGATCCGCTGCCAAGGTTAGACACCTACATAGACACACACAGACACACACTGCTGCTCTGCCAGAGGTTAGTCGGCTGGCTAACGGCGAGGAAAGATCCCCACCGCTGAACCAGCTGACTGGCATAAAGGGCCTTTAGCCGTGACCAAGGACGAGGAGCAGCCTGTCGCAGCAGGAGAGGCTGGGATGGGAGCAGTGGGGGAGCAAAGAGCCATAACCTGTCCCAGAGGTAAGATACAAGACCGACAGGGGCAGGTTTAGAATGACAGTCTGGCCCCGTGGAGCTGACTCAGTCCCAGCGGAGAGGGTCGGCTGGACGAGGCAGAGTCGGGGGATAGATGAGCCGGTGAGCTTTTATTCAGCACTCTGCAGATTGAGGCGCTGCGATCACTGCCATTCGTTTTGCTGCATTCTGTCCCTCCTCAGAAGTAAGAAATGGAGATGAGACGGCTGTCAGGTGAACACCGACCTTCTCACCGGCGTCGCCTCCGATCGAAGTTTTGAGGTTTATCATCTTTAAAGCTCGGTCAAAGCAGTTCAACCCTTTTTTGTAGGAGTTTTCTGCTACGGTCATGTTTTTCCTCACTGTGGACTCATTCTGTAGTACAACATGAGGTCCTGCATCTCTATGGAAACAGCACAGCCATGGCTAGAAGCAGAGGTAGCCCTACAAGGTGTTTGTGTGCAGCATGACAAAGTTAGAACGCCATAAGTCATAAAATAGGAAGAAAAAAACATACAGTACACTGGGCTTATTTCAACATGTACAACGTTTTTGCACCAATGGCTGTTACCAGTACTGGACAGTGCATATATTACCACTTATATTTTTAATTGGCTTCCATACTTTTCACCTATTACATGTCCGTCGTTTGTTTATTTCTTTATTTATTTTTAGGTTTGGTTTGGTTTCCTGACTGAAGCCTCCCTGATTCTGGGTCAGGGCGTCAGACGCAGCAGAGCGATCTGTTGGAAGTCGTCCCTCGATCCAAGCTTTTGTGGCTCAGGTGGTAGAGCGGGTTGTCCACTGATTGCAAGGTTGGTGGTTCGATCCCCGGCCCCTCCACATGCCGACGTGTCCTTGGGCGAGACACTGAACCCCAGGTTGCTGCCAATGGCTGGCAGGCACCGTGAATGTGAACCACATAAAGCCCTCTGAGTACCGCTAATGTATAACTGCAGACTATTTCCCATTTATCACAGATGAGCAGCTCAAAGAGTGCTGGAAAGGTCCAAATCCAACAGGTGTCATTTTTGCTGTTTCTGACTCCGATAAAAGACGACATTACCTCTCAAACCTGCTGTCAGGTTTTGGGGCCTCTTCAAGCCTGTTCACATGGTAACCAAGATGTTACCTCAGAGGTAAGAAGGGAAGTTATGACTTTAAATGGCAGCAGAGCGTGATTCTGCAGATCAAACCTTAGCCTGAAGCCTCAAATATAAATCATACGAAAAGGAAAACCTCCAGCTGAGCTCTGATTCTTTCTCACATTGTTTTATTTTGTATTTATTTCTTTTATCCTACTGAGAGTCGCAGGCAGGAAGTACGTTCCCCTGAATCATAACATGAAATCTCTCAGCCTTTCGGGGGTAAAACTGCCAGAAGGACTCATTTGTGACTGGTGCTGATACCCGAAGGATCCACTGGTTCCAGACCCCATAGGACACCCTGAGAGGTCCTCTGGTCCAATGGTTCAGAGCATTTAAGGGGGACCAACACAGTATTAGGCAGGTGGCCGTGATGTTAGACCTGATCTGTGTGTGCATTTTGGTAGTTTTTATCCAGTTGGCCACTAAAAACATTTCCCCAGACAGTCAGAAATCTTTACAGAGAGATGTCGTGAGAAGGAGAACAGGCTTCTGGGTTTTTAGCTCCAGTTGTTGCAGCCGTCCTCAGCCTCGCAGCGCCCCGAGTCACAGGGACTCTGCAAAGGTCAGCACAGATGGCAGCAGCTCTACCCTGCTAGCTTGTCACTCTGGTGGAGGCTGTTAGAAACTCCTCTGGCCAGCTGGAACTTTGGGGATTTAGTAGATAATGTACGTCCACCAAACAAGACTCAGAGATGTTCAGTGTTTAAAGGATCTTAAGAGCTACTTTCTTAGCATTGAAGTACTAAAGCTGGTTTCTGGCAGTGATGATGAGGTTGGATATGTAGCCTCAGGTGTGCCTCTTATTCCCCTTCCAGCTGTGCTTTTACCAAACTCTACCTCCGAGATGCCGTCGCTCCCCGGAGAGCGCCGCTGTCACCGTTACTGAAAGCAAACACACTGTGAGGAACCTGGGGATCGAGCCAGCAGCCGTCTGCTGTTAAACTGCCCTCAGAGTAAGATCTGATCTGAGTAAAGATCATTACAACAACAACACGGGAGACGCCGCTGCTCCGGTGCACGCCGCCCTCATCTCGGATCTTCCTTTTAAACTTCTGACAAGTGCCGAATGTACTTTCCTCATCACCCGAAGCAGAAAATAACGAGTCGGAGAGAACGAAACAACAAAAAACCAAACAGGGTGGTTGTTGAGAGAAATGATGAAAGACACACAGAGAGGTGGTTTTATGTAATTCACTCAGAACACTGTGTCTATAACCTCTTACAGCAGAATCAGTTTCCTCAGGAGGATCTTTCTTTTTCTTTCTTTCTTTTATCCTGCAAGTTTCTTTACTGACCTGGATAAACTAAACATATAAAGAGAATAGAACAATTTTAAATTCACACCTCAGTCTTTGTGGCATAGATTCTACAAGGTGTTGGAAACGTTCCTCAGAGGTTCTGGTCCATGTTGACATGACAGCATCACACATCCATGATGCCAACCTCCCGTTCCACCACATCCCAAAGGAGCTCTACTGGACTGAGATCTGGTGACTGTGGAGGCCGTTGGAGTCCAGAGAACTCATCGTCATGTTCTAGAAACCAGTTGGAGACGATCTGAGCTTTGAGACATGGAGCATTATCCTGCTGGAAGTAGCATCAGAAGATGGTCCACTGTGGTCATAAAGGGATGGACATGGTCAGCAGCAACACTCAGGTAGGCTGTGGAGTTTAAACCAGTTGGTACTAAGAAAACACCCCCCACACCATTAGACCACCAGCAGCAGCCTGAACCGTTGATCCAAGGCAGGATGGATCCATGCTTTCATGTTGTTCTGACCTACCATCTGAATGTTCAGCTGAAATGGAGACTCATCAGACCAGGCAGCGTTTCTCCATCTTCTACTGTCCAGTTGTGGTGAGCCTGTGTGAACTGTAGCCTCAGTTTCCTGGTCTTAGCTGACAGGAGTGGCCCCCGGTGTGGTCTTCTGCTGCTGGAGCCCATCTTCTCCAAGGTTGTTGTGGTTCAGAGATGGTGTTCTGCATTCCTTGGTTGAGTTCCTGCTGCCTTTCTATCATCTCCAACCAGTCTGCCCATCCTCCTCTGACTTCAGACCATCCTCTGTAAACCCTGGAGATGGTTGTAGTGAAAATCCCAGTAGACTCAGACCAACAGCCATGCCACGTTCAGAGTCCCTTAAACCCCCTTCCTTCCTCATTCTGATGCTCGGTTTGAACTTCAGCAGGTTGCCTTGACCACGTCTACATGCCTAGATGCGTTCAGTTGCTGCCATGTGATTGGCCGATTAGATATCTGCGTTAACGAGCAGTTTGAACAGGTGTACCTAATAAAGTGGCCGGTGAGTGCACATATAGAAAACATTATTTCTCATCTATTTTTTTTTAATTGTGTGTGTGTAAACTACTGAGGATGAAAGCTTTGCTCGGGGCTTGTCGTGAATCGATTTCTGCTTCGTTTTCGTGCTGATTCCTCAAAGGTCCCGGTTCGTCCGTGTTCTGCAGGCCTTGCACATTTGATGGACAAATACAGCACGCGTGGTTCCCGGGGAGGAGATCAGCCTGGCGTGGCGGCGGCGTCACGGGAGCAGCACAGATACCGAGGAATATGAATAATTTGAATCTGTAATGCGCCTCGATAAAACTCAGAGGCAGCCATCCGTTGCATTTGCTCATTGAATTTCCCTCGGAGACAAAACACACGGCTGGAGCGAAGCGCAGAGGGCCGCCGCTCGTAGGAGGGAAGCCGTTAAGTTCTTAAACCTTCAACTTATTTAAAATGAGCCGGCTTAATGTGAACACTCCAAAGACCAAGTGCGGATTACGGCATTATGTTAAACTGTTGCTCCCAGTTTGCAGCAGGCTTTACTTCACAGGTGGGATATTTCCTGTTAAAAGTTGTTCAGCGGGGGCCACAGTGTGCAGCAGAAGGCCGTGGTCATGTGAAATCCACTAGTTGTGTCTGTATGTGAGAGCAGGGGAGAGGCACCTGGCTGCAGACCTCCACTGTCAGGACAGGAAGTAACGGGTAGAAAAAAGCGTCCAGTCCGGTAGGTGGCCGTAACGCTAACCGCTAATTAAATCAAAAGAAGAAGCAGCCATTTAATGAGTGGTTGTGGCTGTTTCTCAGTATTCCTACTTGTCCACGGTACGACCATGATGTGACACAACATTTAGTTTTAAGATTATTTGAGGCAATAAAGTGGTTGTATAAACATCAAATCTGTGGTCAGTTTATCAGATAAATTCTGCTTATAAATTGACTCCAGTGATGTCGGAGATGTGAGTGTCCCCGTTAGACAGCTACTACCAGGCGGTCAGCGCTCACAGCTCCCCGCTGACAGCAGCCTTAGCTCGGATAGACTTTCTGAAATCTGCCGCTGGCTCTGACGGTTCTGTAGCAGGATAGAAGTAGTTTTACGGGTAACTAACAGTTACACTTTGGCCTCACGGTATATTTTTTAAATTATTCATCACTTTATTCACATCATTACTCTGATATAATACAACAGTTAACATTAGCTTACTTGCTAACAGGTAACCATTAGCATGAATGTCAGTCTCACAGCACTGAATGAGGGCTGGCTAATGCTAATGACAAACATTAGCTAGTTTAAGCTAGTGTTAGCTAAACTTTTATCAAGACAATTTCTGCTTATAAATTGACTCCAGTGATGTGGGAGATGTGAGTGTCCCCGTTAGACAGCTACTACCAGGCGGTCAGCGCTCACAGCTCCCCGCTGACAGCAGCCTTAGCTCGGATAGACTTTCTGAAATCTGCCGCTGGCTCTGACGGTTCTGTAGCAGGATAGAAGTAGTTTTACGGGAATCTAACGGTCACACTTTTGTTATTTAATGTCCCCGGTCGCCGACTTTGTCATTATATCAGTAATTATTGTGTTGTCTTCATGACCTGTAGCACGTCTTTGTTCTATTCTTATGACTGTAACTGTGGATTAAAATAACATTTAAGGATTTTTCTGTTAGCAGGAATAAAACTCACAATGGGGCTCATTCTCAAAATAATCACAAGTTTAATATATAAATTAAAACGATATATACTATAGACAATGGTGTAGTAGATTTTATGTTGTATTGCTAATGCATTAGCGTGAAAATTATTTCCACAGGAAGTGCCTACGCGATTTTATTTTGTAATGCATCCTGTGAATTTCCTGTCCTCACAGTGGAGGTCTGCAGCCAGGTGCCTCTTGGAGCACGGAGGGACATGGCTTAACAAGCGTGGTTCAGTCGGGACGTGACACCATCTCTGCTGCAGGAACTCCCCGTCATACATCCTGTTCTGTGTTCTAATGACTCCACACTGCAGTGACCTTTTGATACTTGGATGCTGCCAGTGGATCTAAGCGACATAATCGCAGGTTTTAGGGGGGATAATTAAGCAAACAACAAACCATCCATCACACTATCACGTTCACTTTGACGTGTTTTAAAAAAAGAAAATTGGATGCTGAAATATTTCTCAGAGAGGAAAAGTTTCGTTCGGAAAACTTGTTTCCGGAGTTTTTCTTCCGTAATGAGATGCCGTAATCTGCCTGGGCGCCGGGCCAGACTTTACAATGAGATGGCGTTCTTTATTTTACAGGACTGATCCGTGCGATAAAGCGGAGAACGCTGAGTCTGGAAGAAAATGACTGATGAGCTGTTCCAGTAAATATAGATGTGAAGCCTTTCATCACCGTGGCAGTGAGTCGGGTCGAGACGGGGAGGAGTTGTTGCTTTGTTTACCTCCTGTGGTTCCACCGGACTCTGAGTTCTTGTGGCCTCTAACATGAGGTCTTTGTGGTCGATCCTGTACTGTCTGTGAATGCATCCATGATTAGCACGATGTCAGTGATGTGACTGGACTCGACGAACACTTTCACAAGAGTGGAGACGAGTTTTAGGGCTCATGTTTGCAGAATTTTTAATGTTATTGGAGGAAATAAAAAACTCTAAATCGAACAAATGTTGTTATTTCAGTCCCAAAATGTAGTAAAATGTAATGTATTGTCCAACAGCAAAGTCAACACCTTAAAGATTCTGTTCTTTCTTCCAGTTTACCTGAAAGTAATGACAGATATTCACAAGGTGGAGCGAGATGAACACAGTGGTTCTAAGTGGAGACATGAAGACTAGAGAGTAAAACTGCAAACAGTTACTGGATTCATTCTTTTAATGGGACGTGTTCATATGGAGTGAACTCAATGAAAATAAAACCACATACAGTGTTGAAGGAGGGCCAAGCACTTCAGCAGGACAGAGTCACCATGGCAACCTGATTGGACCCTGGGAAAACCATGGCTGTAAGCAGTGATGGGAGAAAAGCATTTTTGTTTAATGCAGCACCACCCACCAAACTATATGAACTCTCTTAATATTGTTGTTGTTGTTGTTGTTATTATTATTAACAACAATACTACTACTACTACTACTACTAGTACTAGTAGTAGTAGTAATACCAGTAATAACATTAGTAATACCAATAACACAATAATAATAATATTAATAATAATAATAATGATGAGTATTATTATTATTATAAAATATAATTAATAATATTTATTGTTATTATTATTATTACTGCTAATAATAATGAGTATTATTATTACAATATTAATAACAATAATACAAATGATAATGATAATACTACTACAATAACAACAATTAATATTAATATAATAACTAATAATTATAACAACAAAAAATAATAATGATAATAATAATAATAATAATAATAATAATAATAATAATAATAATAATAATAATAATATTGTAGTTGTTTGTTGTTGTTATAATTATTATTGTTATTATATTATTGCCAGACCCCATAGGACCCCCTGAGAGGTCCACTGGTCCAATGGTTCAGAACATTCTGGACCACATAAGGGGACCAACACAGTATTAGGCAGGAAATTAGATTAGAAATTAGGTTGAAATTATAATAATAATTGTCATTATTGTTGTTATTGTTGTTTTTATTATTATTATTATTATTAAGGTAATGACTGGTAATGTTGATATTAATATTATTCTAGTGGTTTAAAAGCTTTGTGGACAACCTTTAGAATGTAGACTGAGTCCACTCAGCAACGTCTCCTTGTTTAAAGATCATCTCTGCCACATTTGGTGAAGATTGAAAATAAAGTATGACGTAAAAACTTTTTTATAAGATCAAATGTGGCTGAAAAAACCCAGCTGGGCAGAACCTGACATCACGGGAAGCTTTGAAATCAGTTTAACCCAGTAAATCCAACAGTATCGGGCACTCGGGTCCAAAGTAAGGCACTTGAACGCATCATCAACTTTAACCTGTTACTGGTGCTTCAGGCGCTGACATTAAAAGAGTCAGTGGACGGTCCCCTTATCCTTCAAATTAAAGGTCAGGAAGAAACTCTCACTGTGACCTCAGTCTGTTGCTGAGTTCGCCAGTGGAGATGTGCACTGGTTCACCGAGCTGTTGTCAGCGGTGCTGCAGACTAATCTAGACGTGTTATTCTCTTTCTCTTTGTCACTGAGTCATTTCACATCAACCAGAACACATTTCCTGTACGGTCTGTCTGGATATCTGTCAGTGACGTGATGCACTGTTTATCAAAGCTGCTAAATGTTTTAGTGCGTCTCTCTGGAGAAGCATTCACAGCTTCTGCCTCTGGTTTCCCGGCTGTGCTTCACGCTGGGAGACGCAGGAGGTTACGAGGCGTATTTGCAGCTCCACAGTGACGAACACAGGATCCACTTTAATGACAAGTGAACGTCAGAGACAAACCCGAAAGCGACGATCCCTGAGAGAGACACGCAGGAAGAGAGAGATCCTGCATTATTCTCCTTTAACGAAGGAAGTCGTTTGTCTTCGGTGCAGATTATCCTCAGTGAAAGTCTGCCTCCTCTCTGTTCTGCACTGATGATCGTGTCGTGTTTGTTGAAGAACGAGAGTTGGCAAATGACTGGTGAGCGTCTACAGAGAGCCGTCTCTCTTCGGATGGAAACGACATCCATGAGTTCGTGTCGTTCTGCAGGTTGACTTAACAAATGTTTGACGTGAGTCTGGAGAGGATGGATCTTCACATCCACCAAAGAACGAGGGACGTCTCTGTCAGCAGTTAACCTCATTACTAGAGACGCAAAGTGACGAATAAATAGAATGAAAAAATGAAAGTTGGCAGTGCAGATAAAGGAAGCGCTGGCATTAAAACACTAGTACTGAGGGAAAAACAGATGCACTGGTGCTGCAACAAAAAAGAAAAAAATATTTTTATTTCACGGGCGTTTTTCCAGATTGTTGCTCCTAAAATGTCTGAATTTGCAGCAGCTTTTCTAAAAAATTGCAATGTAAGTTGCGATATTTGAAGCGTATTTATTGCGATAAAATTGTGGGAGATGGTAAAAAGTTGCTAAAAAGTAGCAATTTTTCTCTGTTTTGTTTAATTCATTACAATTTTAAAAGTTTAAAAAGGTAATTCCACATCCTGGCACACGCGTGTTCACACACACACGCTCACAGCTCGTCACGTCAGTTAATGAATCTAACTGACCTTCATTGTTTCAGTGCTGCCACAGATCTGGATCAACAGCTTCATCACGGTGGTTTGTCTGGTCTGTGGTCCGCTGGTTTCACCCATTCTCCTGATATGTTTACGGTAGAAAAGTGTTTGTCAGTGGATGGTTTTGGTTTGTGTTCCACCTCAATATTCCACGGGGTGAAAACAGTTTAGCTCCGCTTTGGTGAAGAACATCAGGGAATTGTTCTGCAGTAGTTTTTGTTGCATCTGTATCTTCAAACCATAAACAAGGAAGTGAATCCGGTGACGTACGTGCATTACTGGGGACTGCTGTGATTGGTGGAACTCACGGGAGGCGGGACAAAATTGCGGAAAAGTCGCAGTGATTGGACAAAATTGCAAGGTGGCGCAGAATTCATGGAGATTGGTTGAATTAGCGTTAATTGTTGCGATCGCAGCATCGAGAATTCCTGAAGGGACTGATTATGGTCACAGCTTTCAATAAAAGATACTCCACATATTCATTTTAACTATGCAATGTCCTGGTTCCAGACCCCATAGGACCCCCTGAGAGGTTCTCTGGTACAATGGTTCAGAGCATTTTGGACCACTTAAGGGGGACCAACACAGTATTAGACAGGTGGTCATGATGTTATACCTGATCATTGTAACGTATTACTACCAATAGTACTGATATATTACTTAATATTATATTACTGAATACTATTGGTAGTAATACTTTACTACCAATGTACAGAGCGAGCAGAGTGGAATGCGGCCAGAATGAGGGATCCTGTGAGCCTGAGCTCAGGGCAGCAAACCCGGCACACACACACACACACACACACACACACACACACCAATCGAGAAGCCGCTGGACTTGTAGCCAAAATTTACGGCGAAAATACTTCAGACGTTCATGTCTCCGTATGTATTTACAGATTTGTCCACGCATTTGCAGATTCAAACACACTTGCAAACCTGATCACACACACATGAGTTGTTTTACACATTTGCAGATTCTTGTAGAGACACACAAACCTCATCACGCATTTACAGATTCATTTACACATTTGCAAATCCGACTGAGCACACAGATTGAGATGCGGATACGTAACTCTCCACACGCGTTTGCAAATGATATTACTACAGTACTGGCCCCATAGACCTCTGCAGTCACTACAACTTATCAGAGGTCACCAGGTAACACCAGCTGTTCCTCACATAGAACTCTCTTCAGTCCATTCTGAGCTCCAGTATGAGTTTAGCAGAGGTGGGATGAGCTCATTTGTGTTTGCCAGCCAAGCTGTGGTTCAGGGTTCTGTGATGCTTTTTTTTTGCCATTAGAAGTAAAAGACTAGTGTGTTTGATGCTTAACAAGGAAGGCCGAAGCATCAGCAGCACAGAGGGGATCTCTGCTAAGCCAGGATGCTACTGAGCTTGTTAAAAGTAAACTTTAAGCCTTAAGTTAAGATCAACTGGAAAACATGAAGAAAGGCAAAAATAGTCAGATCTGATCCTGATTCAGTAAAGCGTCGATCAGTTTGTTCGCTCCTGCTTTGGTCCAGGAACAGTGACTTTCTCTCAGCAGTCTGTCGTTTATATGCAAATCATGCAGACGTGTCTTGTTTCTCCGTCTCCTCCAGCGCCTGAGATGCATGAAACAAACAGCAGCACTGATTACTGTCAGCGCTTTGTTCTGCTTTATGATTTACATGCAGTCTTGGGCGCGATAAAAGCCCTGCAGGTACGTGGCCGTGTCTCCGTGGTGTGTTTAAATGTTCCCTAGCTAACCCCATGCATGTCCTCGTGTCTTTAAAAGTCATGCACACATGTAGAACCCTTCCTGGCTTACAGCGACCAGACACTCGCTGCTTGTACTTCACACTTAGTGTAAGATATCTGGGGCATCTCCTCTCGACGACAGGCTTCTTTGCTTAATACTGGAAGGTAGGCGCATGTTGTTTTTGTGCACCTCGCTAATTAAATGTGCTGCGTTCACATCCTCCTCCTCCTCCTCACCAACGCTTTCTGCAGAACGAGTCTGACAGTCGGAGGATTTCATCAGCCGCAGCCCCCATTAAGGCCTTTAATGGTGTAAATAAGAGCAAATTGAAACGATTTGATCTTCGGAGGCGATATCAGGAGGATTTTTCTCTTCTCAAACAGCATAAACATTTTTTTTAAACCTTCTTACTCGATCATGGCTTCTGCTAATCAGTAGAGTGTGTACAGAAATCCTTCTTACAGTTCAGTTTCTATGATGTTGCAGGACGTTTCTGCGTGTTGTGTGACCGAACACATGAGCAAATCTTTTTTGATCTGATGCTGATGAAGCTGCAGACGCACGTTCAGACCAAACTGATGAGACGAGGGTTCTCCTGATCAGCTCATATTGAAGCGTATTTGCTGCTTTTGCTTTGCGACACGGCCGTAGAAGCTGTCGGTGAAATGAGGCAGAAGCTCGCTGTGACTTTGAGCTCTCCGGGATCCAACACAGGAGCTTGAACTTTCAGGGGCAGCAGCAGGATAGCATGTTCTAATGCACACACGTGCACGTTCACACAGCGGCGTCCTGCTGTTTGTGTTGACAGCAGTTTGACCGAGTCAGTTTCAGAGCTGTCCTGTTAAAGACTCGGCTCTTCTGTACAAACAAGGTGTGTGTGTGTGTGTGTGTGTGTGTGTGTGTGTGTGTGTGTGTGTGTGTGTGTGTGTGTGTGTGTGTGTGTGTGTGTCTGTGTGTGTGTCTGTGTGTGTGTGTTTCTCCCCTGAGAGATTTCCTGGCTCCACAAGAATTCTACCAACATCTGACAGCCAAGAGAGGAGGGCTGTGTGAGTGTTTCTCTGTGGTCCCTGTGCAAATGTGAAAATTAGATTGTTTGATAGTCAAATATGGAGCTGCAAGACTTTCAAAGTTATTAAATATAAGCGTGTGTCATCGCTTAGTTTGACATGAAAGCATGAAAGTGACATGCACCCATCAGCCCCAACATCCTCACCACTGACAGGTGAAGTGAATAACATTGATCATGTTGGTACTATGAGGTGTTCTGATGGAGAACCTTGGATTTCACCCCACCACATGGAAACAACACCAACCAATCAGGAACATGTGGAGGAACATGACAATGGTCCAACATGTTGATGTGACCTCCAGACTTCCTACAGCCCATTCTGATCAAGCATCAACAGGATGCAGTGGAACCAGTTGGACTGACAGAGGCCCCACTGCACAAGCCAGAGTAGCCAAAGGATCCAGTGGTTCCAGACCCCATAGGACCCCCTGAGAGGTCCTCTGGTCCAATGGTTCAGAGCAATCTGGACCACATAAGGGGGACCAACACAAAAACAAATAGAGAAAGATTACAATATTTGAAGCTTCTTTTTGACCTTTCACATTGCAGCGCCATATTTTTTTCAGAATATATTCTAATAATTACCCTCCTAAACCAGGTTTATCACACAGGAACTGTAAAAGCAAAGAGGATCATCCTCAAACTTCTCATTTGTGACAGTTGAGAAACATCTCCGTGAATTTAAATCGTGATATTTTATGTCACATTTAAAAACAGACACTCTTCTTGAACCAGATTCTTCTAAAAACAAAAACTTCTTCTCTCCTCTCCACAACCAGGAGGCTATTATTGAACCAGCTGTGGCCGACACTCATGATGTAGAAATTCAGAGGCTTTTCAGATGAACTAAGTTGAACTGCAGGCTGTGTTTACAGAAAACACATTCACTTAAACCTCCAAACAGATTTATCTGAAGGACACATAAATAAGAACCAGCATCCTTCGTCAGACTCATATATATACACTCACAACTTAGTCTCGTAGTTCTTTTTAATACTTTCTCAAACTCTTTCTATTCAAAGGATCTGGATTCTCAGATGGAACACTGAGGTTCTATATTTGAAGTTTTGAATTACAGAGCAGCTCAGTGTACCTCATGAAGGCCGGTACCCTGCAGCCCTCACTTTAAATTAAGGCCACATCTCCTCACGATGAGAACTTTGCGCCGCTGTGAAGTCGGGGTTTGTTTTCGTGATCAGCCAGAGGGGTGGCATGTGTCTCTTCAGTGTCCAGTCCTTGGTCCTGTCCTCATATCTTCCTGCGGCTGATCTGAAGCTCGACAGCCGTCCTCCCTCTCAGCCCATCTCTTGTCAGAGCCGGCGGGTTTGGAGCTGCTCTCTTGTGTCCTCTCTCGGAGCCGCCGCACAGTCTAACCTCCATATTCTGTCCTTAAAACCAGGACAAAACTTCACATCTCCTTGAGTTGATACCCGGCAATCTGCTCCGGCTCATTTTTATTTTACTGCAGCTGTGCATCACGCTTATTTGGAGTGTTAAGGAGGCGTTGTAGCAGCTTGGCCCAACAGGCTGTGTGCAGTGCTAATTAAAAGACAGTTGCTCGTTCGAGTTCTTGGTGATGCACGAGGAAAATGCACGAGCCGAGAGAGGAAAATGCAGCTCGGGAAAGATGACACTGGTCTCATCTCCGTTTCCAGTCAAGCAAAGAGAAGTCAGAGCAACGCTAATGGAGGTCAGAAGCACCATCAGCGTCTCGTTACCATGAGGTTGTTTGAGACGCTGTGACCGTGTGCTGATGGACACGTTTCCTCTTCATGCTTCACCTGCTGCACACAGAGGCTAGCAGGTGTTTAACAGCTGGTTCTGATGCCTCACTATGAGCCAGACTGTCAAGGACCAACTACTGATCACCAACAGCCACTTCCATCATCTTTCTTCCACCTCAGCAACCCGTTCATTTGTCAAACGTTTGGCAGACGTGCTCTGGTTAGAGTCGGGTTTTCACTACTCTGTCGAGTAGTGGATTCATCTCAAAGTACCTTTTTACTCAGAAAAAGCAAAATGAAAAGAAAAGGTTCTGTATAAAAGTCCAAAACTGTTGGGTTCAACTGGCAACTCTACCATGGTAAAATGAAGATTAGTAATAAAAACAGCGATGGAGCTTGAAAAATACATTCAAGTGTCTATTAAACCCTTCAGTAAAGTGAAAAAAGTTTGATACACTGATCAGACAAAACCTTATGAGAACCCGCCTCATATTGTGTTGGTCCCCCTTATGTTGTCCAGAATGCTCTGAACCATTGGACCAGAGGACCTCTCAGGGGGTCCTATGGGGTCTGGAACCACTGGATCCTTTGGCTACTCTGGCTTGTCCAGTGGGGCCTCTGTCAATCCAACTGGTTCCACTGCATCCTGTTGATGCTTGATCAGAATGGGCTGTAGGAAGTCTGGAGGTCACATCAACATGTTGGACCATTGTCATGTTCCTCCACATGTTCCTGATGGGTTGGTGTTGTTGCCATGTGGTGAGGTGTTTTTAAAATCCAAGGTTTTCCATCAGAACTCCACATAGTACCAATATGATCAATGTTAATCACTTCACCTGTCAGTGGTCAGGATGTTGGGGCCGATCGGTTTACAATTTTGACACCAAGATTTTCATTTTTACTGCAAATATCCGTTAAAAGAGTTCTTGATCTGTTTGGGCACCAAAAAAGACACACCGGTTGTTCCCTCTCTGGGATTATTGAGCCGTTTGACCGACTCAGGTGGAGAGAAAACGCGGTCAGGAGAAAGGCAATGAACAAACTAACAAGTCTGCAGAGACTCAACATGAGAATCCCCCGGGGGACGCCTGAAGTTTCATGTTTTCTGCGGCTGACAGCAGCAGACAGAAAACCTGATATGAGAGAGCCTCATAAAGAGTTGAACCTCGGCTTTGTTTTTGTGGACGTGACACAGAAACAGTAGATTCTTCTCTTTCACTCTTTCGATTCATTTCGTCTCTGTTGAGGCTTCGGCGAGTCCAGCCCGACAGGATGCGTGTCGGCGACCTGGACAGATGCATTTAATAACCAACAGGAGGAACGTGTCAAATGTCAGATCTTCTCGGGGAGGAGTTGGTGATTTAATCCAGTGTCAGAAGTTATTTCCAGACTCAGGTGTGTGTCGGTGTGTGTGTGTGTGTTTTTCTGGATCCTTTCATGTCGGGCAGCCCTGGGATGTTGTGCTCTGTGGCCTTCGAAGCAGCTTTATCAAAGGATTGCATTGATGCTGAGACACACACATTCTGAACCACAGCTGAGGAAAATGACCTGCTTGGTAATGACAGCATCTGTTGACAACAAGGTGGTTTTACTATCGAGGTCTGAGGATAGGTGGGGTCGCATGATGTGAAGCCCTTGAGTCAGATCTGTGACGTTCTTCCACACGGCGTGAAGCTAATAAGAGCTTGTCTCGGCTTTTCCATGAAGCTGAAGGTTTCCCATCATCATTAGCGCTGCTAGTGTTGTCCTTTGCACATTATCTGCCCTGCACACAAAACACTTCCTCATTTCACATCGGACATTTTTATTCCTTGTGTATTTTGCATTTTATATTTTTTTTGTTGTTTATTTCGACTTTCTGCTTGTTTATCTGCATTTACGGTGGTGCTAACTCTACTTCTCTGGGATTAATAAAGTATTTCTATTCTATTCTATTATATTGGAATTCCAGAGTGATGAATTGATGGGCAGGGCGACGGTTAAATGAAACTGTCAGCGTGCTTTAGTAATGTAATGTGATATGATTAATACATTATGCTGCCGATTCACGGGAGGAAGCGGTGTGAAATGAGGAAGCAGTGTAATTAATATTTACATCATAGAAGCAGCAGTCAAGGAGATTAGCATTACTCTAAATGACATTTCCTTCTCTCTGCCTCTCTGACGGATGTTTCTCCTCCTTCTCTCCGACTTGTGGCTCTGATAGACGTCTGACCACGACGGTGTTCAGTGTGAGTTTGAAGCATCACAGCAGAAACCAGGGTTCGAGTCCAATCCTTTGTTAACATCAGCTAATCTGAAAGAAAACTCTGATTTAAAGCAGCGCTATGAGTCAAGAGTTGATCGCAGTGGACTTTAGTTCCATGGTGATATTTCTGTTTTAGTCAATGGACACATGATGAGCCACTTTCTAGATGTTCCACTGGGAAATATGAATGTTGTTCTAGTTGAGTTCAGCTTCAGTTCACACACAAGCTTTGGCCAGATGTCATTAAGCGTCACAGACAACGTTGTCATGGTGGCCCTTTACTAGCTAAACCTGTAGAACGCTCTCTTCATGTCAACTCGGATCAGATGGGGGACAAACAAACCTAGTAGAAACCTTTCAGGAATAACATCATGACCACCTTTTCTAATATTGTGTTGGTCCCCCTTATGTGGTCTGAACCATTGGACCAGAGGACCTCTCAGGGGGTCCTATGGGGTCTGGAACCACTGGATCCTTTGGCTACTCTGGCTTGTGCAGTGGGGCCTCTGTCAATCCAACTGGTTCCACTGCATCCTGTTGATGCTTGATCAGAATGGGCTGTAGGAAGTCTGGAGGTCACATCAACATGTTGGACCATTGTCATGTTCCTCCACATGTTCCTGATTGGTTGGTGTTGTTTCCATGTTGTGGGGTGCATTTAAAATCCAAGGTTTTCCATCAGAACACCACATAGTACCAATATGATTAATGGTATTTACTTCACCTGTCAGTGGTCAGGATGTTGGGGCTGATCATAACGTGAACTGAACCTTTGAGGGTTTTCATGTGTAATCAGGAAAAGAACATCAGAGATCATCAGCCGTATCAATGAGCGACACTTAGACTCTGAGATAATAACAGTTCTTAAGGTTTATTTGATGTCTGACTTGATCTCTTGACTCTGTGGCTTGATTCCTGAGTACGCTGAAATAAAAAAAGTGAAGGGCTTTAATGATTCTGCACAGGGAAAGAATAGAAGTGGTTGACATAGAGCTGGCTGCTTGACTCCGATAACAAGTGTCTGTTCATTCTTTTGTGTGCGTCTTTGCTATTTGCGACTAATTGAATGTAGAGCTATTTTTTCTGGTTGCAGTGCGGCTCGTTGTACTGCTGCTGTTCTATAGCCCTTTCAGACACGCACTTCTCTTCCATTCGTCTTTACTCAGACCTTTTCTCTGCTGATATTGGCTTAAAAGAGAGAGAGAGAGAGAGAGAGCAAAAGACACAAAGCCAAAAACCTAAAGCGCCTGTCTCGTTTACTTCTGCTACAATTTACCGTCTACTACAATAAAACTGGAATGTCCATAAAAACGTGTTGCTTCCAGCTCTTAGTCGGAGTTTTCCTCTGAGTTTGTTATATTATTATATCATAAATGTCTGACCTGCTGGTGATGCAGGACATTTGGAGGCTATAACAGACCAGAAGAGTATTTAGAAAAGCTTCAGTTGAGGGGCAGCAGAGACTAAACTAGTCATAAGTCAAACACTGAAAGTAAAAGTCACGGAGAATAATGCGAGGATCTGATGAGACGGGAGCCATCAGGGTGGAGCCTCATCCAGGACGGAGACCAGCAGCAGCAGCAGCAGCAGAGGGAAGTGGAGTTTCAAGTGTCCTCAGCATCAGAGTACAAGCCTATCTGTCTTCTTGGAGCATCACAGAGCGTCTCCAACTTCACTGTAAGTGATCCACTTCTGGAGGTCACGGCTCAAAGTGAAGGGAGAGCTGTGTGATGCGGTGGCCCGGCGTTAGCATCATAGAAGCAGGTCCACTCCATGAAATGTTCTCATACTCGACATGGGAGGGGAGTCAAGTGGCTGAACTGTCAGCAGACTATACAGTCAGTGCAGCAATTATATGCAAATATGCAGCATGAAGCAACTGTCACCATGTGAAAATGATATGTTCTGCATGTATAGATGGTATTTTTTCTGGTGCCCTTTTTGCAAAGAGTAATTCCGAGTGCATGAAAATTAATGTGTCAGTAATGTAAGACAGAAGTATATAAGACTGATAGCATGTTAGTGTAGGGTAACAACACATGGGAAAGGTTCAGCCATACGTTGGAGAACAGTGCATAAATTCATGATGATGAATGATGACAGTTTTCTGTTTGCTTTTTTTCATTCTTTGTTGTTTTTTTGGGGCGGCTGTGGCTCAGGTGGTAGAGCAGGTTGTCCACTGATCACAAGGTTGGCGGTTCGATCCCCGGTCCCTCCGCATGCCGAAGTGTCCTTGGGCAAGACACTGAACCCAGGTTGCTCCCAGGAACCTTGCATGGAAGCTCTGTCGCCGTTGGTGTGTGAATGTGTGAATGGGAAAAGCACTTTGAGTCTCACTGAGGCAGAAAAAGACGTTGTATAGGTGCAGAGCATTCACCATTTCTTTTCGACTTTCTTTGTGTGACCCTTCACTCCATTTGCAGATCATTCCAACCTCTCTGTTAGGTCTGGGCGGGAGGCGAGTAGCAGATGATGTAAAGAAAAACCGAGGTAAAGGTGAAGGAACAGGAAACTGATTATTACTTCTTAACAAAATGATCCGAAGCTCTTAAAGCGCCACACAACCACAGCCACACTGCTGACCTGGGTCTTTCACCACCTCCTGCTGCCTCTCAGGGCGAGTCACCTGAAAAGAGGCAAACACCCACACCCTACCTGTACACCGACACACAGCACTGAGGGCTGTAGCACTCCGGCTGCTCTCTCCAAACGCTGCAGTCACACTGTCGACTCCACTCCAATCAGCCTCTTCATAACCAGCTCTCTTCTGTGGCTTAATTGAAAAATACGAACTCATTTCCTGACTTTCTCTTCGCTTCCTGCCACGGAGCATTGTTTCGCTCTGCATTATTCACTCCTTCAAGGCCATTCCACTTTAAAAATGTGACTTTAGTTACCTGGGCTTCAGCGAGCTTAAAGATGAGAGCGGTTAATAGTCTGCATGTGTGCAGGTTCTCTAAGCGCTGTCGACAGGGAAGCTTATTGTAAAATTTGTGTGATAATTTTTCACATTTTTATCTCTTATAAAGCAATTTCCTCCTTTTATATAGCACCTGAGGGAGGCTAAATGGTTCTTAGATTCATAAACCATCCATCATATCACAGAAGAAGACACAGCAATATGTCTGATTGGGTAAACAATCTGTTATCTTACATTCAGAGATGTTAGAGGTCTTTCTGCTCCCGGTAGAAGGCTGACTGGTTGTTCCTGTAGCAGGTCGGTTGCTTCAGAGGCCTGGGATGCTGCTTTTTATACACAAGGAGGCCAAAGATCGTCATGAACAGCCACTGATTTTCATTGTTCTCTTCGTTATGTTCCTTTAACGCTAACACAAACATGCACGCAAGTCAGAAAGCAAAGAACAGTTTGATGTTTCCTCACGGAAGCTTCCATTCAGCCCCATTGTTCCTGGAGACACACTGCCCTTCATCCACATGGACGCATCAGCCATTAACGCTTCGTGAAACGGTTTGTGAAGCACGTCTGGGGAGAGAAGCTGCATCTGCTTGCTTTAAACTGAATGGAAAAGTCACATTTCAGTGGATAACAGGCAGGACGACTGGCCTGACGACGTTCTGTTGTTCCGTTTCTCTTTGAGTGATGCGGTTTGAGTGATTTGCATGCGTTTGAGATTCTAAAGCGTGCACGTGTTGGCGCGGGTCTGTCCTAGTTGGTGGAGTAATTGGTCCCACTGAAATGCGGCTATTTTGAACCGATGATAAATCATAAACTGCCACGCATGGTCTGGGTGTTCTGCAGGAAAAAGTCCTTTACAGCGCTGCACACAGAAGATGTTTGATGACAGTGACTGGTCTTTAATACGCCGCCCATCCAAAGAAAAGGTCGTACGCTCTGATGTTTCGTTGGGCCGCCTTTGGCTTTGAGTACGGCATGCATCCGCCGTGGCGTCGTCACAGCCTTTATTTCCGTCCAGAGCTGCATTAATTTTCCAGCAAGATCTTGTGCTGATGATGGGAGAGTCAGACCGCTGTGAAAAGTCTTCTCCAGCTCTGATGCACCCATCACTTTGTAACAGGGTGAATCTGGACTCATCAGGGACTCATCAGACCACATGACCTTCTCCCATCACTCCAGAGTCCAATATTTATGCTACCTTATACTACCCCTTGCGTTCCCTTTGCACTGTGCATGTAGAGATGCTCTTACTTTCACTGTAAAACACGGCCGTGAGTTCTACTGTTGATTTCTCTGATCACGATCATCCAAGAGTTTGTTCCGACCACATTTCTTCCCCGGAGATGATGGTTCACCACTGTCCTTCCAGGTTTTAATAATGCGTTGGACGGTTCTTAACCCGATTTTAGTTTCATCAGTCTCCTTAGTTGTTTTTTTGCTTAATGCAGACAATAATGTGACCCTTCTGAAACAGATCAACATCCTCTCCACGACCACAGGTTACGTCCTCCAACATAGTGAGAAGCTACTCACTGCATCAGCGAGGGTTAATCAAGTTATTGCCAGCTGAAACATCTTCATCGCTGCGGTAATTATCCAATAGGAGGCTCTTACCTTTTTGCTTAATTGAATCCAGGTGGTGGATGAAGTGTGAGTCCTAAATGGAAAACTCCCAATGAAATGACAGATGTTTAGCATTTTGCGTTGCCAGAGCGGCTCTGGCTCGCCGGCCCGTGGATTCAGGACCTCTGCAGGTGTCCCGTGGTGTTTGGCACGCAGCAGCTCCTCTGGGTGCTGGGGGGCAGCGGGGTGGGGCCTCCGTGGATCGGCCTCGTTCCAGCTCGTTCCACGGGTGATCAGTCAGACTGGGATCTGGGGAGCCTGGAGGCCGAGTTAACACCTGAGGCTCGTGCTCCTCGAGTCACTCCTGAGCAGTTTGAGAGGCTTCAGAACGTTGTGTTGTCTGATCTGATGCACTTCAGCTGCCAGCTCCATGTTTTCTGGTTTGTTTCTTAAGGCAAGATTTCCAATTAAGTGTCTCCTGTTGATATTACCTGCAATACGCCTGATAAAGTATTAGGAAGGAAATCTGTGTGACATCTTGTAAGTGACCGGAATTATAATGAAGTGTCATTTTGGTGGGATTCTGGTGAAAGGAGCGTTTAGTTTTGAGGTTTTCGGTGACGGATTTCGCTCGTTTTCCTTCGGTCTTTTCAGATAAGTGGTATCAAACTCAAGACGGCCTCGGTAATTACTTTGCCAGGTAATCCTAATTAAAGTCAGACCATCTTAATTGTTCCACGTTGTCAACAGTTGTCATGAAAAATTAAAACAAGATGTTGAGTGACTTCGAGCACACAAGTATGTAGCATTTAAAGGCAGCTATGTAAAGCCTCTGGAGTCCCTCTTGGTGTAGGATTCTGCAGAAGCTGGCAGTTGTGTGTATTTTTATCCGGTTTTATTCACCAGTGAATGCCGTGCTGCTGCAGAAGCTCCAGACGGATGGGCTTTCTGGACGGATATTGAACCACCCTGTTCCCTAAAGACTGCAGCACACCGGCGAGGATTTGACCGAGTGATGATCTGAGGGTAAAATATAGGAAATTGAAAAAAAAGTAGGTCCCTTCAGGGTCCCCGAGGATGTCAGAACGACAGCACAAGATTGTAACAGTCTGTGGTGTGAAATGAAGAATATGTGGCCTCTGGAATAAAATTATTTTCATGCGGCACGAAACACGATAAAAAGGAGAAAATCATCCCCCCGAGGTCGGCCCTATTAGGAACCTGTGGCGCATCCACAAATGGAAGCTCAGAGAGGTGCAGCAGGAAACAGCAGCTCAGGAAGGCAGTTTGTGGAAGGAAGCCTGGGATGAAATACAGGCAGGAGCTGGAGATGAAGCTGCAGGTTCACTGAGGTTCATCAGAGCTGCCGTCAAAATTCTCTCAATCCAGCTTCTTAAATTTGAATATTTCCTGCTTTCTTTATTACCCGGTGATGTCAAAGTGAACGTCTTTAGATTGTGGACAGAACAAAACTTTTAAAGACCAAACGCCTGATTGATTAACGGAGGAAATCAGCAGGTTGATCAACGATTAGGATGAGGTGTAGTCCTTTTTCTGTTTTGAGTTCATTGTGACCAGTTTCATTTTATTCTAACTATATTTTTCGCATATTTTTGCTTGTCAAAATAACAGCCTATGCAGGAGAAACACACAAAAACACATAAGTGGTGGAAGCAAACTGGTAACTGGTGGGTCGCCGGTTCGAGCCCCCGGACTGGCAGGAGGTCGAGGTGGGAAACCCTGACTGCTCCTCGGGCTTTGCACCACAGCAGCCCACTGCTCCGAGTGTGTATAGTTAAGGTTAGCTATGAATAGGACGGGTCAAATGCAGGGAAGGAATCTCCCCAAGGGGATCAATAAAGGTTAGACTTGCTGACAACTTGTTGTCAGTGGTGGAAACTTTTCCTCCTCTTTGTTTTGCAGCACGATGAATAAGCACGGCGTCATCTCTGCCTTTCTATACTCTAAAACTGGACTCAATAGAGAGGAAAACAAAGCAAAACAAAACTCAGTGACTAAATGCGTCTATAAAGCAAAGCTGAAGACGTTCAGTCAGAAGTGGACGGAGTAAAAGGCGGCCTGACGTCCTGCAGTGAATAAAGCAGCTCTGCTCAGCTCTGCCTCTGTCCATGGTGCTGATTGGAGCCGCACTGGATGCTCCTTGTAGTATTTCTTTTATTATATTTGTGTGTTTTCTCTTTGAGATTAAGAGAAACCCAGTTCTTCTACTTACAGAGGCAGATTTAAATGTGTAATTAATCATGTATTGGTCAGTTTGAAGCCGTGGAGCTAAATATCTGGTTTTGATTGAGGCAAAATTAAATGATTCCCGTGACGGACGACGGATCCAAACGCTCTTTGTTCCGCTGACGTGTCACGGTCTTCCCGCCTCCCTCCCGTCTGGAGCTCAACTCTTTGTTTTCATGCTGTGGACTTTTTATCCTCTGTAAAGGTTGAGAGGTCAAGTCTGTGATGGTTCTGTTGTTTCTCGCTGCGCCGCCGCAGATAAACCGTTTGCGCTCAGACAGATCTGATATCACATGCTGCCGCTGCCATGAATAAGGCATGAAGACGCGTCGCGAGGATCTGCCCGACCGCTGGCCTTCGCGGGGTTTTTTAATCGGACTGTTTCCATCCTCGGATCGTTCTCATCGTCTCTCACTTTGACAGAAACCTGTAGTTTTCTTAGCGTTGCTTCGATAAGCTTCCAGCTAACCTTTGCTTTGTTTGTGCTGACCTGTTGGATTAAACGCAGCATCCTTCTTATCTGGGTCTAAAATAACGGTACAGCTGGTGCAGAATATGAATTGTCTCCTATAGCTTCCCTTATAGCTCAAGCAAAGGATAAACATGCTGCAGTCTTGTTAACATCACAAACAGGACTTACAGTTGGTTCCATGCTGAGCTTTTAATGCTAGAAACTTGTCATTTGGCAATTATTGATATGACTCAGCGATAATAACTATCATCATCGCTGCTGTTGTTGCTGTTTGTCTGCTTTTTTCTCCTCTAATTCATCATCGCTTTGATAAATGAGCTCGAGAGGCTGCTGTGAGGCTGGAACGAGCGTCGGAGGATTGCATGAGCAACGAGGGGCTTCGAATGCAGCGTCAACGTCGACACGGCCGCTGCAGTTGTTCAGCATGTATAGACGTCTGAGGATGATCGTTTTACAGACGAAGCATGCAGCAACAAAAACAAAGGCAACACCTCCACAACCCTGCAGTTACACAGATTCTTCAACCCACTGGGAGCTCTGCAGACGCTCTCTTCACTCTAGCAGCAGTAAATACTGCTTAACCTCTGTTACTGTTCTGCTCTCGTTGTTTTCATTGTGTGTATCTGTGGAAAAGGACATGAGGTCTATGATGAGGCTAAAAAGTAGAGCCTAAATCCTGCAGGAGAAATGAGGAGCTTCTTCCTGTAGAGCCGAACGTACAGTTTCCATAATGTCTCCTGTATAATCCCTCTGTACGATAAGACAATACGACGGCTCGGTGACGTGATCCAGACTTTTTTCCCCTCCCAGCACTTCAGCGTTTGAATCATGCTCCGAGTGGCTGCTATTATGTGGGAGTGTTGTTTTCTTCTCTGCTCAAGTGGTGCATTAATCAATATCATGGAGCTGCTCGTGTCTTTCGCTAAAACCCCGATGAATCACAAATGTCAACACGAAAACAAAGAATGGGGGGAAAAACGGCCGCGTTGTTGAACGGGTGACACCGTTCGCCGCTCAGTTTATCTCTTTCAATCCACGTCAAGCTAATAAAAGTGTCGGATAAACCCGTAATAAAAGGGGCGTCTACAGGGAGGAGCACCCCTCACATTTATTTATTGATTATAAACTGTTTCTGGTCTACGTGGCTTCTAGACGTGGTGTTGGCCATCACACATCTTTACTTCTCTCACTTTACTCACTATAAATAAAGCGTTTTACATTTACATTTCTTTGCAGCCAGTGTCTACGGTCACTATTTTGACTGGATTAAAGCATTTTACTCATGTAACTGATTGAGAATTAGATTTTCTGTGACGTGAACATCATGTAGGGTCGATGCTAGGTGGATAGCTCTCATTGGAGCCCCTCGGTTTCTTTTAAATGACGTGTCCTGAGTTGGTGACACCACAGAAAACTGTGTGGTGTATTCACATTTTCTCCAGCCAAATTTGAATAATTTAAAACAAAGATCATCAAAAAACATGCCGTATTCTCTGAAAACCAGGGTGAATTTCCGCTGAGGGCGCTGAAACATGCCCAGTCATAGAGAGCTGAGGCCTGCAGCTCTGGATAATAGCAGCTTTCTGGTGGTTTGTTTTTCTTTATACTACAGACTGACTGCTTCACAACAGACCAGCCCACCTTTTCAAGAAGCCGTCTCGGTTCAGTTCTTTTGGTCGGCACATGGCATCGACTAAAAGCTTTCCTGTTTTTAACCAACATGTCTGGTGGGAAGTCAGAAGCGTCCACTGTAGGCCTGCAGACACACAAACAAACTGTCCCACCCACCGACGTGACTGAAGTAGCTGCTCATCCTCATGGCATGCCAAAGTGTGTCATTGGATGGATGCTGGAGGATAGTTTTGAAATTTTTAAGTGTTTATTTTTCAGTTTTTCAGATTCTTTGTTGTATCTTTAAGTGATGCACATATGAGGTTACCTATGGAGCACCTGTGGATTTTAATATGGACATTATATTACATGCATTAACATCAGAATAATGAAACATGAACATGATGCAAAGTTACGCCGCGTAAATTCAAGTTAGAACCTCAGACATCCGACAACATTTAGCAGAGTCACTGTGGACGACATCGATGTCTACGTAACACAAGCACACATGGAAACTTACACTCATTGGTGGGTTTTTCCTACCAGAATAAGCCCAGGGGGGGAGATAGCACGACTATTCAGATCTCAAAATTATTATTCGGATTCCACCACAATGACCGAATATTCGGATATACACCTTTTGGTTCATTTTTGGGACGTTTTAGCATAAATGTCTCCAATAAGCTGGCAGAGACAGATCTAGAGGTTAATAGTGGGCAACTACTGGTGTCACCACCACTAAATATCCTGCTACTGAAAGCAAACTCTGTCATAAGAAACACATCCTTCAAAATAAAAGACTTCACACCACTACTTTTTTGGGGGGCATGCTTCTGCGACCCTCTAAAAATGGCTTCGCGACCCACTTTTGGGTCCCGACCCACCAGTTGAGAACCACTGCTGTAGACTGTAGTTGTTGCAGCAGATAAGCTGGAGAACCACTGATGTAGGTTTTATAACGCTGTAGCTCCAGGTGGAGGGGTTTTGATGTGGATTAGTCATGATTAGTTTAACGGTTCAACGCAACAAGTCAGTACTACGTTGCTTAAAGTTGTTTCTTTTTAAATATATTTATTGTTTTTGGATATAAATGGACTTTAATACGCCTTTCAGCTCGACTTTGCATCGATGTTTTCAACGCCGGCGTTTGTTTGGTCATTTCAGCCGCTCTGTGCTTGTTTGTGTTTAATCTCCGCTTCACTTTGCTTTTATTTTTCTGCTGTGTTTTTCCACCACAGATGCCCTTACCTGAGGCCGCTCATCACAGTTTGAATTTGAATAAAGTTATTAATCTCCTCAGCTGGATGTTTACTGCAGTGATTAGGCTGAGTGCCTTGCTTGAAGGCACAGCAGCAGGAATCTCAATATTAAAACCATCAGTCAGAAAAAAAAAACCCACATAGCTGCGCTGACGTTCGGCCAGTTAACCAACCGCATCCTGGCTCCTTCGGCCTCCACTTGGCCTTGTTGCGTCTTACAGTACAGATGGGCGTTTTAGGGATTAATTTAAAAAAGTAAAGCGGTGCATCAACATCCACACAGACGCCGAGTGTTGGAATAGAGCTAATTAGATGTGTGACCTTTCCGTTTGCTTCCAGGGGCTGTTCATACTCTGTGGGGCTGGGAGCCTATCTATGGAGTGGTTGGCAGCCTTGTTTGGCACCTCCGCTTGTGGTCGTGTGTGTGTGTGTGTTTGTGTGAACGCCATTGTCAGACCCCCGGCTAATCAGGACTCGCAGCATCTCTTAATTCGCCAAATGCAGCGGAGAAGCTCTGGAGCACGAATCTTCATCGACGCTGCCTCGGGGAACATTTCCTGAAAAACAGAGAGTGGGTTTTTCTTCATCAGCAGATTTCCTTTATCAGCCACCTCTTTATTATCACTCCACTTTGCTTTAATGGCTCTATTTTGTGCTAGTTTGTAGAAGTTTCCCGTTCATTCCTGACAATGCTCTTAAAATCTCACTTCTACCAGCAGCAGGACTGTGAGAATAAGACGTCGAGTTTAAATTTCATCCCCTCTCTTCGGCAGAAACGCGCCGGCCTTTTCTTATCTCGCTCGTCTTTGTGCTGCACGCTCCGAGCCTCTACATGCCTCTACATCAACCCAAGTGGGTTCTCATTTATGTTTCAAAAGAATCTTATTTTCTCCCCGAGAGGTGTGACTGTGACATAGTGAGATAGCACGCTTCCACAGAGGAGGTTTTAGCATTTCAGAGCCCTGCGCGAGATCGTTTTCCTACTCTGTGGTCATTCATATGTGGAGTTCCACTGGCATTGTGCGTTCAGGGAAAATGTGTTGCTTTTTCCTGTGGTATTAATAAAGAGATGCACGTCTGTAATAACACAATAAGGCAAAACTACTCTAGTAACAGTCAGTGCAGTGCAGCAAGTACACACTCTTCAATACAGTGGTCCCTCGTCTGTCGTGGGGGTTCGGAAGTAGCGACCTTATTGTATTAATTATATATGTTAAGACTTTATAAACCCTCCCCATGCTTGGGTTCCAGAAGCCTCAGAAGGTGCAGAACGTTTGTTCGACATCGTAGAGCTGAAATAAACCCAACACTACGCACAGCAACCAGACGTCCATGTGGAACGGACAAGGCCAGATGCTGAACGCTGCTGTACACGGGAGACGGAGGAGGCTGATGCTACGGCCGATAGCCAATCAGAGCTCAGGATGCAGAACACAGAGCTCTGGTTGGTTGGTCGCCTCCCATCCGTCAGCCAATAGTGTGCCATGTAGCATCTCAAACTAGCTCAAGAGGAAGTAGCTGAGTTTTCCACATGTTAAAGTCTTTATCTACTCATCTGCTGCACGCTGCGTATTTCCATTTAATATTCTTCTTAATCCGTGATACTAAATTAGATATATACAATTTAAAAATCCGTGACATGGCGAGGGACAACTGAGTTTTGCACAGTTGTCCGCCCACACCTTAATGGTATGTCGTGGCGAGCCCAACGGAACCCAACACCCCCGCCAGGCACACCACAACCCCGCCGCTCTATTTCCCCTGGAGTATGGTGGCTCTGTCCCAGTCCATCACGTGGTTGCTTCTTTTGCAGTGGTCAGATATTGCAGATTTGAGGTTTTCCCGTAGTGCTGCTTCTTTCTGAGATCTTGTGAGACGTGTTGCTGTTTCCTTCTGATGTTTTTCTTGTGTGAAATGTTCGACCCGTCTACCCGATGTAATATATGTGTTATTGCAGGAGTTGCATGGTATTTCGAAGATGACATTGCACTTTTTGTCCCTGTCGATTTGGTCTTTGGGGTGGACCAGAAGTTGTTGTGGTTTTGTGTGTGGTTTTATAGCGGTGCCAGTCTTGTGTTTTTTCATGATGCGTTGGATGGGATCTACAAGGCAAGAGCTCGTCGCCAAAACTGTCAGGTAAAAAAATCAACATCTTTACTTGCACCATATGTCTGAAGACAGAACCTAAAACACCTGCATTAGTAAGAAGACATGATGAATGTTTTTGAGCTATGAATTTTGCACATTTGAGCATGAAGTCCAGTTCCTCACCCTTTTCTTTTGGCGCTAACTATTTTGTTTTTGTGTTGTAAGAAAACAGCTTTAATCTTTTTCCTCAACTTTATTTGTCGGCTTCATCCTTCTGGTCCTGCAGCTTTTTCTTTTTGACCGCCCACTCCCGCCTGCAGCAAAGATGGGAAAAAAAACACCTGTGAGATTTGTGCTGCAAGATCCCACTCCCAGCGCAGGCTTCTGGTGTGGGGGCGCGAGTCTGCAGCAGGACTTGCAGCAGGTTTGGTAATGCCCAATGTGGAGCAATTATTCCTAGGCTCAAGTTTTTCCTTTTCACTCGCTGCTTGGTTGGTTTTAGACGCCGAGACTTGGTTGGGGTTTTGGATGGTGTGTATTGGAGTTGTATAGGAATGTAAATGTAGGAGATGGGGTTGAGCTAAAGATAGTTTCTTCCTGAAATGCTGCACATGAGAGGCTGATTCCTACAGTTCATCTGAGGGTCATAAGCCCAACAACAATGACGATGAAAGAAAACTCGGTTCGATCCCTCCCCGTTCTCCGACTCCAGCATCAGGGCTCACAGTCAACGTTAGCAGCTTAACACATGAAAGAGAACCTCCCTGCTTCTCTTTTTGTTTAGTTCTTTTTTCCTGGTGTGTCTGAGAGCCGGTCAGAGAGAGGCACTCTGGCTGCACATGCTGTTCCTCTCCATTAGACCGACCACCCTGCAGACACACAGGGAGATGCACTGTACAGGCAGGGAGGCAGCCACACTGGTAAATGACCGATTGGAACGTTTTAATTAGGTTAAAAGGAGCCTTTCTATCCCCGGCATCACTGAACCGGTCTCGCCTGGAATAAATCAGCTTCGCGTTGGCTGCCTCTGATCCCCGCATCACTCCTCTAAGACCCGCTTACTCAGGAATCATTCACGAGCTGAATAATGAAGCTGGAAACTAAATGACCGTCCATTTTAAATACCAGGGCATGGCTTTTTTTTTTTTTTTTTTCTGTAAAAGCAGAGTGAACCTCTTTAGATGCTTTTTTTTGCAGCACTCAGACGTCTCTCTCTCCTCTCCGAAGCTCTGCTCCCTCTCCAACCTCCTCGTTCCTCCTCTCACCTGCTGTGTTCGGGTCACAGGAGTCGATGCCGAGTGAGCTTTTATGAGAGATTTTCATATTCATAGTTTTTACAGTCTAATGTGATGTTTCGCAGCAGGAGGATGCACCTTTTTTCAGGCTTTTTATCGCACTCTGATGGTTGGACAGCGGGACTTGTTCATCATTATCTTACTCAGAGTTCTCCAGCAGTTTGTTCGACTCACACAGAGGCCGGCCTGCATGTCTTTCATGGAGACGTCATTATTGGTGTTTATCAGCAGGAATAATCAGGGAATACGGACGTGTAAACCTGCGCGCTCTGAATCGCATTTTAATGAAACAGCTGCACTCCATTTACAGCGGAAAACGCTCACCTCGGCTTTAATTTTACAGTAAAATGTTAATGATGTTTTACTGTGAATAAAGCATGGCAATAAAGCTTGTAATACATTATTAAAAGTTTCATCTCGTGGCTGCGCTCTATCAGAATTCTGTGCTCTTAAAAACTAAATACGAACCAAAGCGAACTTGTAACCGGTGGGTCGCTGGTTCGAGTCCCAGGACTGGCAAGAGGTTGACGTGTGGGCCCTTGAGCAAGGCTCTTAACCGGGGCGCTGCACCATGACAGCCCAATGCTCCTAGTATGTATGGCTAAGGTTAAGTATGAATAGGATGGGTCAAATGCAGAGAAGGAATTTCCCCAAGGGGATCAATAAAGGTTAGATTAGACATTCTCTAGTATGCTAGGCTGAAATTCAAAATGAAATAAAAGTGGAGTAATTCTGCAGAACTGAGGAGAAACAAAAGCTTTTGATCCCTTTATCCTTTTCATTCTGAGTAAACATCACTTACACCCCAGAGATGCTCATGTGAAGATTCATATTATAAGTCGTGTCTCTTTTACCTCTGATTCATTTTATTAATATTTTAGATTAACAGCAAAATGTCATGCTGCCCTGGTTAAATGGTAAATGACTCTTATTCCAGGCCTAGAGCTACACCATATAACCAAAAGTATTGGGACGTCTGCCTTTAAACACATGAACTTTAATGACGTCCCTTTCTTAATCTGTAGGGTTTAATATGGAGTTGTTCCACCCTTTGCAGCTATAACAGCCTCAACTCTTCTGGGAAGGCTTTCCACAAGGTTTAGGAGTGTGTTCATGGGAATCTTTGACCATCTTCCAGAAGAGCATTGGTGATGTTGGACCAGAAGGCCTGGCTCTCAGTCTCCACTCTAATCCATCCCAAAGGTGTTCTATCGGGTTCAGGTCAGGACTCTGAGCAGGCCAGTCCAGTTCCTCCACACCAGACTGGATCATCCATGTCTTTACTGACCTTGCTTTGTGCACTGGTGGCAGCCATGTTGGAACAGGAAGGGGCCATCCCCAACCTGTTCCCACAAAGTTGGGAGCACCAAATAGTCCAGAATGTCTTGGTCTGCTGAAGCATTAAGAGTTCCTTTCACTGGAACTAAGGGGCCAAGCCCAACCCCTGAAGAACAACCCCACACCATAACCCCCCTCCACCAAACTTTACACTTGGAACAATGCAGTCAGGAAGTACCGTTGTCCTGGCAACCTCCAAACCCAGACTGGTCCCTGGGATGTCCAGACAGAGAAGTGTGATTGGTCCCTCCAGAGAACTGGTCTCCACTGCTCTAGAGTCCAGTGGCGGCTGCTTTACACCACTGCATCAACGCTTTGCATTGACCTTGGTGATGTGAGGCTTGGATGCAGCTGCTGGGCTGGAAACCCATTAATGAAACTCTACCACTGTTCTGGAGCTGATCTGAAGGCCACACCAAATTTTGAGGTCACGGTACTACGTCTGAATTCACTGAGCTCCTGACAGCGACCCATTCTTTCACTAATGTCTGTAGAAGCAGTCTGCATGTCTAGGGGCTGGATTTATACACCTGTGGACATGGAAGTGACTGGAACACCTGAATTCAGCTATTTGAAGGGATGTCCCAGTACTTTTGGCAATATGGTGCATGAGTAAAAGAACATTTTTAAATTGATCCAGTGGTAAAATAAATGAATAAGGAAGGAAATAGCCTTAAAAGTATCTTATTGACGTTCACAAGTTTTAATGATGAAATAATGATCTAGAAAAAAAAAGACTATATTTCAGAGCTTTTACAGAAGCTTTTACCAGCTTAAGTTGTTTAGAAGTTGTGTATTATTTTTCTTCGCTCCTGTCGAGGCTGTGGTGTGTGCAGCTGAATGTATTTATGCCTCAGATTGTACTGTGGCACTCAGTGAGGCTGTAATTGAACTCATGCAGAAATGAACACAGTTACACTTATGTGGTGTGCTGGTGACTTTGCCACAGTTGTGGATGGAGTCTGCTGTGGTGATAATAAGAGTTTAGCCAGCTGCATTGTGGATTGTGATGTCAGAAGTGGATTTAAGGGTTAACACAAGTCACAGGAGCCTAAAAGAGTCACAGTATAGTAGCACGTAGGTTTATTACAAGCAGAACCATAGTTTCAGTGAGATAACGTTTCTGTGGCAGGAAAACCTTTAAAGCAGTCCAACTTCTTTGCTTATATACGCTGGAAACTGAAGCAGGTTGACTTTTTTAAAGCAATCTAAACAAAGAAGTTGGACTAAAGTCGACAAAGCATTGTTGTGTTTCTACTTCCTCTTTTGAAGCTAGTTCAAGAAAGCAGCAAAGCCAGTCTACTGCCACCATCTGCCTCTTCGCCGACATTAAAAGATTTCCACAAAGCGTCTCCCGCTGTATAAAACAATGCCAAGGTACCTAAGGCTTCCTCTCATCTTACCTGTTCTTGTTAGTGTGTGCTCATCAGAGCAGCCACTGACCAGTTTGGAGCCCAGATTTTCCCAGAACTCTTCCATAATCAAGATGAAGTGATGCCCCAATCGTTTAGATTGTGTGTTTGTAGGAGCGTACGTTAGACAAAAGCCAGGTTGCCGTTTTTATATTGGTTCATTCAGTACAAAACCATTTTTAAAAACAGAAGAAAACATTTGTCCTCTCTGTTCCAGTTTCTGCAAAGTGTGTGGCAGACTGTGTGTGTGTGTGTGTGTGTGTGTGTGTGTGTGTGTGCAAGACCTGCAGAATAATGAAGGGTTTTTAGAGCATTACAGCACATCAGCATTATACTTTTTGTTTGTGTTTGGATTGGATTGATTTGGTTTGGTTTGGTTTGGTTAGGATCATTTGGTTGGGGTGGGTTGGGTTGGATTAGATTGGACCGGGTTGGATTAGTTTGGGTTGGGTTGGTATAGTTTTCATTTGGATTGGTTGGGTTGGGTTGGTTTGGTTTGGATTGGATTGGGTTGGATTAATTTGGATTGGGTTGGTATAGTTTTCATTTTGATTGGGCTGGGCCACAGTTGACCGTGGAATAAGTAGGATTGGTTTGGGTTGAGTTAAAAATGGTTTGGTTTGGTTTGGATCGGTTGGTTGGGTTGAATTAGTCTGGACTGGGTTGTGTTGGTTTGGTTTAGTTTGAATCGGTTGGGTTGGGTTGGTTTGGATTGGATTGGGTGGGATTGGTTTGGGTTGAGTTAGCTTGGGTTGGGTTGGTTTAGTTTGAATCGGTTGGGTTGGATTGAGTTGGATTGGATTGGTTGAGTTGGGTTGAGTTGGGTTGGGTTGGGTTGGGTTGGCATAGTTTTCATTTGGATTGGTTTGGATTGGTTGGGTTGAATTAGTTTGGGCCACAGTTGACCGTGGAATAGGTAGGATTAGATTGGGTTGTGTTCGTTTGGGTTGGGTTAGATTGGGTTGCATTGGGTTGGATTAGTTTGGGCTGGGTTGAATTGGGTTGGATTAGTTTGGGCTGGGTTGAATTGGGTTGGATTAGTTTGGGCTGGGTTGCATTGGGTTGGATTAGTTTGGGCTGGGTTGGGTTGGTTTGGTTTGACTCGGTTGGGTTGGATTGGTTTGACTCGGTTGGGTTGGATTGGTTTGGGCTGGGTTGGGTTGGTTTGGTTTGACTCGTTTGGGTTGGATTGGTTTGGGTTGGGTTGGGTTGGATTGGTTTGGGTTGGGTTAGTATAGTTTTCATTTGGTTTGGTTTGGATTGGTCTGGATTTTGGATGAGCTCCAACAGCGATAACTGTATTTTCGGACTACTAATAATTCAACATGGAAGCAGGATTAAAGAGGATTTAATGGTCAATTTATACAGTTCTTCAGTTCAGGTATTAGAGTAATCCAGAACTAACAGAAAGTAATCAAATTACATTATTTTAAGGATTTTGATACTTGAATCTCGTAACCAACTACAGTTTTTCAGCAGATGATCATTCATTGCATAGGATTTCATTTTCACCCATCCAGTCCTAATTAAGGTAATTTATTAACAGCGCTCTCCATCTCATGTGTGTTTAGAATTGGCACGTCCTTTTCTTTCCACAGAATTTAATTAGAGGCTCCAGCCCACCGTTCCAAACTCTACCTCCAGCCAAGCACAGCCACCTGTTTACTGTAATCTGATATCCATTTAGTGCTCGAGGTTCAGTCCTTTTTGTTTTCCATGCTTGGGTTTTATTTCTCGGCGCTGTTTTCTGATTAGCCAAGACAATCATGTTGGAAACTGTAATTACAGCCTTTTGTTTGCTAGACAATAGCCAAACACCTTGTATGCCGCTTTTTCACACCGGTGTCCTGACCGACGCTGGCATTCTGCTGAGGCTATAAAACACACGACCCGGTAATGAAAGCAGAACGGCCAGTGAGGGAATAAAACAGGCTGCTCTGAAAGACGAAGCAAGATGGTGGATGCTCAAGTAGAAGCAGGAGGTGGATGGAGGGGATTGGAAGTTGTTTGTGCTGTATCTGTTGGATTCTCTGCAGCTTATAATAGTCGCTTCTCGTTCGTCTTTGCTTCCTGACTCCGACCTAAGCCAGAGAACTGTGGCCCCTCATCCATGATGACTCCAAAAGCTTCCACTCGGTTTTTTAAATGCTGCCATTCATCTCTATACAGGCTCAGTCAAATCCAGACTCACCTGATGGGGCTGTCGGAGGCTGCATTAACGGAGGAATGAAGGCGGATGAAACGGCTCAAACACAAACAAACACTGACAGACAAGTAAATGCTGTTTGTTCACGATTCATTTATGGCTCCCAGCAGCCCGAGGGCTTCGGCGTGTTATTGTTTCAACAGCAAGTGAAGGATGAAGGATTTTCAGTCTCGCTTTACGGCAAAGTGGAGATTCATAGACTTCACTTATTCCGGCTGTGTTTGCGTTCAGCTGGGACCCGCGCTGCCGTTGTTTGAAATGCCACATTACATCTCCGTTAAGTCAGCTTCAGAAGCAAACCCTCACCTGTCTCAGTCAAGATTACGTCTGCAAATTGTGTTTTTCCCCTCATTTGAAGGAAGGCTGGGCTGTGTTTCACTTTTATGCCCAACATTGTGGTGCTCTACACTCCCTGTTTTCCCTCTCCTCTGCTTGTATGTGTTACGAACGGTGCAGAGACTCAGGCGCAGGCAAAGAAACACGGCACACAGATATAAAAAATAACAATGTTTATTACAACAACGGAAACAGAAAATCACTGCACAGCAGGAAACCAAACCAATAAACCAAAACCGAAACTAAAAGCGAGCGAGTGCTGAAAACGAACTAAAAGTAACAACAGAAAGCGAGCTGCAAAAGGCGAGCTGAAAAAACGAACAGGTAACAGAAAGCGAGCTACGAAAACCAACGAGCTGATACAAACAAAAAGCGAGCTACGAAAACTTATGAGCTGATAGCAACCAAGACACTGGGAAACTGAGCCAGACGGGCTAACGCTAATGCTAATGCTAATGCTACTGAACCTGAACGGAGAGGGGGGCACGACGGAGCAGGTGAGCGGAGCAGGTGGGAGCGAAGGCAGGCAGGCAGGCAGGCTGGGTGGTGAGCTGAGGTCCGGGAGTGGGGGTGGCGATCCACGACTGGAATCCTGGCGGTGGCTGGGTTACTGGCGGAGTGGAGGCAGTGGTTGAGCTGAACCGGAGGAGGCACACGTGGACGGCAGACGGGGGACCAACTGGAAGCGGAGAGGGAATAGCGTTAGCAATAGCGAGGGTGCAGAGCAAACGGAGCAGACAGAACGAGAGCAGAGGTTGGCAACTGACTGAGGCAAAACGACGGTCTGGCATCGAGGAGCATGTGGAGCGTGGTTATAACCGGGAGAGTGAGAGCTGATCATCCAATCACACGCGTGCCTCCTCCGCTGATTACAAGTGGCTGCACCTGCCGTGCTCCTCGCTGCCCACACCTTGCTCACGCCCACCTGCAAGAGAGAGAGGGAAAGGGGAAGAGGGAAAAGAAGGGGAAAGGAGACTGCCACTCAGGCAGCAGAGGTGGAGGGCGTGACAGTACCCCCCCCTCTACGTGCACCTCCAGGTGCACGAATCCTCCGGTCAGGTCTCCTCTGGTTGAACTCCCGGATCAGGGCAGGGTCCAGGATCTGGCGTCTGGGTACCCAGGAGCGTTCCTCTGGACCGTATCCCTCCCAGTCCACAAGGTATTGGAGACCACGTCCCCGACGACGAACATCCAGCAGGCGGCGCACGGTGTACGCTGGGGCATTGTCCACCATCCTGGGTGGTGGAGGGGGACGGACAGGGGGGCCAGAGCGCTCTCATTCACTGGTTTAATTTGGGAGACATGAAACGTGGGGTGGATCCTCATCGAGGAGGGCAACTTCAGGCGGACCGCACTGGGATTAATGATGCGCTCAACAACAAAAGGCCCCACGAACCGGGGCGCCATCTTCTTAGACTCCACCCGGAGAGGTAAGTCCTTAGCCCGGAGCCAAACCCTTTGGCCCGGGGAGTAGACAGGGGCAGGAGAACGGTGACGGTTGGCTTGCCCCTCCATTCTCCGCGAAGCCCTTATCAGAGAGGCCCTCGAGCGCCTCCAGACCCGTTCACACCTCCTGAGAAAGGTCTGGAGAGACGGGGTGGAGATCTCCCGTTCTTGGGAGGGGAACATGGGCGGCTGGTATCCCAAGGAACACTGAAACGGAGACAGCCCGGTAGAAGCATTAGACAAGGAGTTGTGCGCATACTCGACCCATGGGAGGAGGCTGCTCCAGGCGGAAGGGTTCTCCGAGGTCATACATCGCAGGAAGGTCTCCAGTGATTGGTTGGTCCGCTCCGTCTGACCATTGGACTGCGGGTGGAAACCAGAGGTTAAACTGACTGTGGCCCCCAACGCAGAGCAGAAATTTCTCCAAACCTCCGACGTGAATTGTGGTCCCCGGTCGGACACTATGTCGGCAGGTATCCCATGGAGTCGGAAAACGTGGTTCACCAGATGATCGGCCGTCTCCCTGGCAGAGGGCAATTTTTCTAAGGGGACAAAATGGGCGGCTTTGGAGAACCGGTCGACAATGGTTAGGATGGCAGTTTTACCTTGGGATGGGGGAAGCCCAGTGACAAAATCCACTGCGATGTGGGACCAGGGTCGATGAGGAATAGGCAGCGGTTGAAGGAGCCCCGAACTCGGCCGATTGGAGGTCTTGCTGGTGGCACAGATGGAACATGCGGCCACGAACTCCTTAGCATCCCTCTCCAGCGTGGGCCACCAGAACTTCTGCCGCAGGACCTCCACGGTGCGTGCAGTCCCAGGATGGCAGGTCAACCGTGAAGAGTGCGCCCAGCTCAGGACCTGAGAGCGAACTGGATCAGGAACAAACAAGCGGTTAGTAGGACCGTTACCTGGGTCGGGGTGCTGTTCTTGGGCCCGGCGAACCACGGACTCGATCTCCCAAGTGAGAGAAGCCACCACACAAGTTCCAGGCAGAATGGGTTCAGGTTCGCCGGGGGTCTCCTGGGAGGAAAACTGGCGGGACAATGCGTCTGGCTTGACGTTCCTGGACCCCGGCCGATACGTGATGGTGAAGTTGAAGCGGCCGAAGAAAAGCGTCCAGCGGGCCTGTCGGGCGTTCAGTCGTTTAGCCGATCGGATGTACTCCAGGTTCCGGTGGTCGGTCCAAACGATGAACGGCTGCTCCGCCCCCTCCAGCCAGTGACGCCATTCCTCCAGAGCTAGCTTCACCGCTAGCAGCTCTCGATTGCCTACGTCATAATTCCTCTCGGCAGGGGACAGCCGCCGAGAGAAAAAGGCACAGGGGTGCATCTTGTTGTCGGCGGGGGAACGTTGAGACAGCACCGCCCCTGCCCCAATGTCCGAAGCATCCACCTCCACCACGAACTGCAAGTGGGGATCAGGCTGCGTCAGGATGGGTGCGGAGGTGAAGCGTTGCTTCAGGGAGTGAAAGGCCTGGTCTGCCTCAGGAGTCCAGGAGAAGGTCCGCTTAACCGAAGTGAGGGAGGTGAGCGGGGCTGCCACTTTGCTGTAGTCCCGGATGAAGCGACGGTAGAAGTTGGCGAAGCCCAGGAAACGCTGCAGCTGCTTCCGATTCTCCGGAGTGGGCCAGTCCCTAACAGCGGACAGCTTCAGAGGGTCCATTCTCACCTCCCCCGCCGAGATTATGTACCCCAAGAAGGAAACGGTAGGTACTCCGAACTCACATTTCTCGGCCTTCACGAAGAGTCGGTTCTGCAGCAGCCTCTCGAGGACCTGGCGGACATGGCGGGTGTGTTCCTGGGCGTCTCTCGAGTAGATGAGGATGTCATCTAGGTAGACGAATACGAATCGGTTGATCATGTCCCGGAGCACATCGTTGATCAGGTTCTGGAAGACGGCGGGTGCATTCGTGAGTCCAAAGGGCATGACCAGGTATTCGAAGTGCCCCAGCGGCGTGTTGAATGCCGTCTTCCACTCGTCCCCTTCGCGGATGCGAATGAGGTGGTAGGCGTTGCGGAGGTCCAGCTTGGTGAACACGGATGCCCCGTGCAGGGAGGTGAAGGCGGAGTTGATGAGTGGCAGGGGGTAGGTGTTCTTAATGGTGATGTCGTTGAGACCACGGAAGTCGATGCACGGCCGAAGGGTCTTGTCCTTCTTGTCCACGAAGAAGAATCCTGCCCCCACAGGCGACGAAGACGGGCGGATGATGCCAGCAGCGAGGGAGTCCCGGATGTAGGTCTCCATGGCCCCTTGTTCCGGTTTGGAGAGGTTATACAACCGACTGGTGGGTAAAGTGGCTCCGGGAACGAGCTCAATAGCACAGTCGTAGGGACGATGAGGGGGCAAAGACAAGGCTTTCTCCTTGCTGAACACCGGAGCGAGGTCATGGTACTCGGGAGGGACGGAGTCCAACTTTACCGGGGCGTCCGGAACAGGGCTGGTGGCGTCAGCAGGGGTCAGAGCTGAGTGCAGACAGGTCTCATGGCACCGGGGATCCCAGGATATCACTTCCTCTTTCCTCCAGTCGATGTGGGGGTTGTGCGCCCGAAGCCAGGAATAACCCAGGACCATGGGGGGACTGGAGTGATCTATAACGAAAAAGGTCGTCTTCTCCCGATGATTGCCGGCCAAAAACAACGTGACAGGAACAGTTTTTTGCTGTACCTTGGCTAGGTGGAGCCCATTCAAGGCTCGGACCTCCAGGGGGGGCTCCAGGGACTCCAAAGGAATGCCCATCTGACGGGCGAGCTGAAGGTCCAGGAAGTTCTCCTCGGCACCAGAGTCGATGAAGGCTTGTACAGGTACAGACTGGGATTGCCAGCAGAGGGAGGCGGCGAGCTGCAGCCGATTTGGGGAAGACGACGATAGATGGCTCACCTGTATCTCCCCAGCTACTGGTGAGCCCGTGCTTTTACTGTACGCTGGGGACAGGCAGCGAGGTAGTGACCAGTCTTCCCACAGTATAAGCAGGTGTCGGCGTCCCGCCTGCGTTGCCTCTCTTGTGCGGACAGCTGGTTGCGTCCCAGCTGCATGGGCTCAGGGTCAGGAACGATTCGGGAAGAAGGTGGAGGGCTCTGGCAGGTAGACGGAAGGGCCCGTGGAGACTCCGAGCGGAGGGTCCTTTCCCTCCGCCGCTCGCGGACCCGGTTGTCGATCCGGATGGCCAGGTCAATGAGCTGATCCAGACTGCGCACGTCATCTCGGGTAGCCAGCTCATCCTTGAGGCCGTCCTGCAGAGCTGCGTAGAATGCTCCTTGCAGAGCTGCATCGTTCCATCCGCTCCCCGCCGCTGTAGTGCGAAACTCGATGGAAAAGTCCGCCACACTCCGGTTCCCCTGACGCATGGACAGAAGACGGTGACTGGCATCTCTTCCCTGCACCGGATGGTTGAACACTTTCTTCATCTCGGCGGTGAAAGCGGCATAGGAGCCGCAGATCGCCTCCTGGCGTTCCCACACCGCAGTACCCCACTCTCTCGCTCGGCCTGACAAGAGGCTAACCAGGAAAGCTACTCTGGCCCTATCTGCGGCGTAAGAGTGAGGCTGTAAGTCAAAGACTAACGAAACCTGAGTCAAAAAAGACTGGCAGGAACCAATGTCGCCGTCATAGCGTTCAGGAACGGGCACATGCGGTTCACGAGTTGAACCGCTGGCCGTGAAACTAGCATTAGCTGGATCACTGCTAACGGGTGCGGCCATAGACGTAACGGCAGCAGGAGCCGAATGGGCAGCTAGCGTGCTAATCCTCCCCGTGAGCTGGGAGACCTGATTTATCAGCGCGCGGTTACTCTCCACAAGACTCTGTAGCAAAGAGTCATGCTGCCCTATCACTACGCCCTGGTGAGCTATGGCTTGCTGCAGGTCTATCTCACTAAGGGCAGGACTAGTGCCGGTCTCGTTGCCTGCTGAGCTCATGTTGGCCAGACCGTACTGTTACGAACGGTGCAGAGACTCAGGCGCAGGCAAAGAAACACGGCACACAGATATAAAAATAACAATGTTTATTACAACAACGGAAACAGAAAATCACTGCACAGCAGGAAACCAAACCAATAAACCAAAACCGAAACTAAAAGCGAGCGAGTGCTGAAAACGAACTAAAAGTAACAACAGAAAGCGAGCTGCAAAAGGCGAGCTGAAAAAACGAACAGGTAACAGAAAGCGAGCTACGAAAACCAACGAGCTGATACAAACAAAAAGCGAGCTACGAAAACCTATGAGCTGATAGCAACCAAGACACTGGGAAACTGAGCCAGACGGGCTAACGCTAATGCTAATGCTAATGCTACTGAACCTGAACGGAGAGGGGGGCACGACGGAGCAGGTGAGCGGAGCAGGTGGGAGCGAGGCAGGCAGGCAGGCAGGCAGGCTGGGTGGTGAGCTGAGGTCCGGGAGTGGGGGTGGCGATCCACGACTGGAATCCTGGCGGTGGCTGGGTTACTGGCGGAGTGGAGGCAGTGGTTGAGCTGAACCGGAGGAGGCACACGTGGACGGCAGACGGGGGACCAACTGGAAGCGGAGAGGGAATAGCGTTAGCAATAGCGAGGGTGCAGAGCAAACGGAGCAGACAGAACGAGAGCAGAGGTTGGCAACTGACTGAGGCAAAACGACGGTCTGGCATCGAGGAGCATGTGGAGCGTGGTTATAACCGGGAGAGTGAGAGCTGATCATCCAATCACACGCGTGCCTCCTCCGCTGATTACAAGTGGCTGCACCTGCCGTGCTCCTCGCTGCCCACACCTTGCTCACGCCCACCTGCAAGAGAGAGAGGGAAAGGGGAAGAGGGAAAAGAAGGGGAAAGGAGACTGCCACTCAGGCAGCAGAGGTGGAGGGCGTGACAGTATGTCATTTTTTCTGCTGCTCTAATGTGATGCGTCATGCTGCCAGTGTCAGGAGAGGCTCGGGGATCGGATGTGACCCACAAACAATGTTCAGAGACTCACTGCAGGCAGGAGGTCAGGAGAGTGAATGAAAAAAACCAACCCGCTGCCAACACGGCACATTCAAACAGCCACAAACACACGGAAGTTAGTAAACTGGCTGTTGGAAAGAGTCATTGAACCAGTTGTCTGACATTAAAAGCCTCTGGCCGTGGCGGGAGGCCAAGGAGCAGCCTGCCACGGCTTAAGAGGCCAGGATGGAGGCAGCGGGGGGAGAAAAGAGCCAAAACCTGTCCCAAAAGTGAGATAGGAGGCTGGCGCCGACAGGAACAGAGATTTAAAATGACAACCTGGCGCTGTGAATCCGACTGAGGCCTGGAGGAGAGGCAGAGCGAGGACAGAGGAGGCGGATGGCTCCAAGCAGAGGCACATGTACAGGTGATGTGTTTCATCCCGCCGTTCGCAGTGGTCTTACAGACGATCCGGCGCTGCGCTCTGATCACTCACATCTCTTTTGCTGTATTGCTTTGATATCCATCGGGCTTTCCGCCTCAGGCTTGAACACACATAAACCAGTCGGCTGTTGGAGGAATACTAACAATCTGTGTTCAGATCTTCTCTGAAATTTAAACACAAATGTGCAGTGTGTTGTTTCTGAACCCTGACTGCTCAGCGGGTCGCTGCCACTTCTGGTTGTCAGCTTGTTTTTCCTTTTTATTCCTGATACCAAACCCGCTGCAGCCGAACCGATGTTTTCTTTCCATCTTCGTGATTCATGTAAAGTGAGTCATCAGATGTGCTGAGTAAGGCAGGACCATGACACTGAGCCAGGAACATCAGCAGACAGACAGATGATGACAGGCACCCTGAGCTGTGGCTCCCCTTGAACCTGTCATGAGGTTAATTCTAGGAAAAGGTAATCAGCCAGCAGTCTTTGATTGTTTGGGTGGGACAAAGTGTGATCTGCTCAGATTGATTCATTACCTTGATGACAGCACTGATTGGAAACCTGCGTGGGTTTTTCAGCCTAATGTGATTATTATAATTATTCAATCTATTTACATTAAGTGATGAAACAATTACCAAATAACCACAATCCATTTGTTTCGAAGGTTAATTTCAGCTCTCAAAAACCACAGAAGGCCTTGTTTTCTTACAGTTCGGCTTCAGAGGGGAGACGTTTCTTCAGAAATTTCAAATATACAGATGATGTTGGTCGGTCTGTCTCGGTCTTTACATGAACCAGTTAGCTGATCAGTGTGTGGTTGGCTGAACCAGGGACAGATGTTGGATGATGTCGATAATATGACACATTTTGTGAAGATACACACCTTCTTTGGCTTTACTTTTCATCCACAAAGACACATTGAGCGGACATTAACAATATCTACACCAATCGGGCGTAACGTCATGACCACCTGCCTAATCTTGTGTTGGTCCCCATTAAAAATGCTCTGAACCATTGGACCAGAGGACCTCTCAGGGGGTCCTATGGGGTCTGGAACCACTGGATCCTTTGGCTACTCTGGCTTGTCCAGTGGGGCCTCTGTCAATCCAACTGGTTCCACTGCATCCTGTTGATGCTTGATCAGAATGGGCTGTAGGAAGTCTGGAGGTCACATCAACATGTTGGACCATTGTCATGTTCCTCCACATGTTCCTGATTGGTTGGTGTTGTTGGGATTTCCATGTGCATGAGGGAGTGTGTTTGTTGTGGGACCATGTTTATTTGGGTGTCTAAGTCTGATCAAGGTTCTCCATCAGAACACCACATAGAACCAATATGATCAATGATAATCACTTCACCTGTCAGTGGTCAGGATGTTGGGGCTGATGGATTTACTGATTGGATTTACTAGAAATACACAAAGCAGGAGTTTCAAATCATGTATTTTTTCAATGCTTCATATGTCCCATGTGTTGTTTTTTTCAGGCTGTGTTGCATGACCTTTCTCTCCAAAATACCCCAAACTTATTCTACTGGATTTAGGTCAGACAGCACACTCAGTTATCTCACGGTTTTCTCTTTTTTCTCTTCTTCTTAGAAACTTTTGTGTGATTCTGGCCTTGTGTTTCATTCTTCTTCTTCTTCTTCTTGCTAAGCTTCTTGTATACCTGCAGGCATCCACGGTACCATCTATATATGTTATCTAAATGCATTTACTGAGAGGTGACACAATTTGACGAACAACCATTTAAGTGGTTTTTGCAAAGGGGTGTACACACTTGTGTTTTAGTTCAATCAGGTGCAGTGAACTTTAGCACATTTTATTTAATGTCAGTATAAATGGTTTTCATTAAGTCAAGCTTGTCCCACAAATGGAACGTTTTTCTTCCAGCCGCTCTAATGGAGGCTGTCTACTGGACAGAGGCGGGAGAAAAATGAGAGAGACACCATTAAGATGTGACCATGTTCTCATCTTACATGGTGAGACATGGGGAAGATGAAGAAATGAGGCTTTATGGAAGGTGAAGGAAGCGAGGTGTCTAGTCTGCTGTCTAGGGGGCACTGTCAGGGCTCCAGGAAGAAGAAATACATTATTTAAGCGACGATAATGGCTCTTGACCCAGCCATTTCTCCCATCCCACTACCTCTGCCATCGTAAGGTTTTTAATTTTTTGTATTTCGCTGTTCTGCTCCAGCAGGAGGCCGTTTTTTTAAGTCATCAGTACTAACCACTGATTACCTTCCTCCACTGACTGACATGGAAAATGAAACCCAGCAAGAGCAGGTCGGGTTGTAGATTGGACTCGGCAGGGGCTTAAGTCAGCGGACCATGAGATGAAAAAGCACGCAGAAGGAATGAATTGTATTGTAAGTTCCTGGCTCTTTTGGGGTGTCAGTTTAACCAGGTTTGTGCTGGGCGACACATGAATACAAAGCTGTAAACTCAGTTCATATTATCTCTGTCGTGGCAGGTCATAGCCATGTGGAGCTATGATGCCTGAACACGGAGTTACAGTGAGCTGAGTTCTCAATTAGCGCATGCCATGAGACACCCTGGAGAACCGAAGTGAGGAAATAAAGTAGTTAGACGGCTCTGGATCCTCTGGATTGTTGGATATTTGCCTTAAAATGGATGAACGGATGATGAAATTGTTGGTATTAATTTTGGCATTTCGATACTTGGCCTGTTTCCCCAGTGACTTGCACGTATTTAGTGTTCATTGAAGTAATAATAATAATTTAAAAAAGGCAAATGAGTCTCTTTTTTCCAAATAATTCATGCATGACTTTCAGTAATCACAGTTTTCCATTTTTCTGCAGTCACACAAATGCACTAAGTGACGGGCACTCATTAGTAATAATGCAATACAATGCCATCTTGTTGATTGTTTCATGTCAGGCTGTCTCTGGCAGCTGTTAACAATTTTAAAAAATAGATTCTGTTTCTGTTTTTTCAGACGAAGATGTAAAAGGGAGAAAATACCCAAGCATTAATCTCTCTCAGACTTCCTCTCTTCTCCTGCCATGCTGTTTCATATTACCAGATGGAGGATGGCGTCTTCCTTCACAACATTTGTCCTTTGTTTTAAGCCACTGCTACTAAGAGACGTTGACTTATGAGTAGGGCTGGGACAAAATATCGATACGACATATATCGTCAACCCTCCTCGTGCAATATGAGCATCGATACGTTGGCGCCAAACATCCATACATTAATTAATATAATAAGGCGCTCTAAACCCTCCAGATTCAGAGACTGGAGCGGAAATGAAGAAGAGTTAGTACAGGTATAATGGAGGACAGCAATGCTACCATAAGAGACGCCCCATCCACGTTTAAGTCCAAAGAGTGGACCCATCTGGGCTTTGAGGGAACAAGCAAGCTGGACAAAGACTTCGCCATATGCAGGAAGTGCCTCGCCAAAGTAAAGCACGCAGGCGACACCAGCAACATGCAAACCCACCTGCAGCGCCTCCATCCTGAACTCCTGGCCCAGAAAGCAGCTGATGCAGCAACGTTTCAAGTCAGCCTGCAGCCGTTAGCATGACGTTTAAAGCAAAGATGGCCGCCAGCATTACAACGTCCAAGGTATAGATATGGTGACGTATCGTTATGTGATTGTCCTTCAATATATTGATTATCACTGTATCGCTGCATCATGATAGTATTGGTATCGTGAGCCATGTATCGCGTATCGTATCGTATCGTATCGTATCGTATCGTATCGTATCGTATCGTATCGTATCGTATTGTATCGTATCGTGAGGTACCCTGTGATTCCCACCCCTACTCATGAGTATGTAGAACAGGAGTTTTAAGGTTATAAGGAGCCAACATCATGAATTTTTACACTCATTTAGCATTTATCAGCAACATTACAGCAGTTGGTATAACAAATAAAAACCCTTTGTGACTTTAGGTTAATGATGATATATTCATGAGCATAGAAAAAACTACAACTCCCATGAAAACTACAAACATGGCGGTTGCTTCTGACATCTTAATGCACTCTCTTGGCTTTCTAGTTCGAATCTATTCTGTCTAATGGTGGCATTTAGCCCACCCTGATCTAAGCCTTCTGGGAAATTGTGTTTATAAATACTTAATTAACAATGGCATCGATAATGGTGATAAGATTCCCCTAACTAAATGATTAAATGCGAGCATTTTACACAGTTTTGTCCACGTTGAAGTTGGCTTATATTGTCTCTGCTGTCCATTTAAAGACACTGTTTAGTTTTTATAGCCGGATAAAGTCGCAGCAGTGAGGTACATTTAGTAGGGACATGATCATTTTCAATAAGACTGATAAAGTTTTACATGCCTCACATAAATTTGTGTTTTATATATACAAAGACGACTTTATTAGCGACCCACAAAAGAACAGATGGGGGCGCAAGGCCGTAATAATTCACTTGGATATTTAGTTTAATATTTATGAAAAGTATATTAAAGCTGTAAAAGCATATATCCTACAGTGCCCTTCTCCCACTTTAAGGAAAGTGTCATATCTAATCATAATAAACTGTTAGTTCTCGTCTTCCGTTTGACTTTCACCTTCCCTTGCAGAGTGAACGCGCTGCATACCTTCTCTGGGTTTTCTAATTCATATCGTCGACTATGACTCCTCGTTGCATCATATTAAACCTGCCGTAAATAAAAATGAGGCTCTCAGCCGCTTTTCTTCTCTCCAGTAGACGGATGTAAATGTGCTGGTGAGGTCAGGATTCAAAGATTATGTCGAAGCAGCCTGTGTGTGTGTGTGTGTGTGTGTGTGTGTGTGTGTGTGTGTGTGTTTGAAGCCCTTCATTGTTCTGCAGAATAGTGAAAGGTTTTAGAGAATAACAGCACATCAGCATTATATTTTTTTGTGTGTGATTGGATTGGATTGGGTTGGTTGGTTTGGTTTGGTTTGGTTTAGATCGGTTTGGTTGGATTGGTTGGGTTGGGTTGGATCAGTTGGGTTGAGTTGGATTATTTCGGTTAGATTGATTGGGTTGGGTTGGTTTGCGTTGAGTTGGTTTGGTTTGGATCGTTTGGGTTGGGTTGAGTTGGGTTGGGTTGAGTTGGGTTGGGTTGGTTTGGATTGATTGGGTTGGGTTGGTTTAGTTTGGTTGGGTTGGCTTGGTTTAGTTTGGATCTTTTGGGTTGAGTTGGGTTGGTTTGATTTGGTTTGGATTGGTTAGATTTGGTTTGGATCGGTTAGTTTGAGTTGGGTTGGTTTGGTTTGGTTTGGATCGGTTGGGTTGAGTTGGATCAGTTAGGTTGGATTGATTGGGTTGGGTAGGGTTTGCATTGGATTGGATTCAAATTATTTAACTTTTAGTCTCGTGACTATTCAAATTATCCGAAGGCCTGGCTGACATTTTTAAACAGTGTACATACTTCCTGTACAGCTGAACATTTCGACTGGGAGGACAAAGACGTAGTTCGTTGTGATAATTTTATTTTGATATCTGTCCAAAGCTGACGATGTGTGAAACCCTCTGAACTAACTTTCTCTGCCTGTGACCCTGTGATTCAGTTCTCAGTTCAGAAGGAAGAAAACTAGTTTTCAGTGGATCCACTCCACAAAGGAACATTTCTTCTCTGAGAGCAAATGAGGAAACTGTCTTTTATGAGGTTCACTGACCAAACATCAACCAGCGACGTCGTACTAAGAGCGTGTGCTGCTTCAAGTTCTCTTTAAAGTCATTTATTAAGCTCCAAAAACTCCTCTCTGTGTATCAAAGTTACATATTTTGACTTTATTTTCCATTAAAATAATAATTTCCTGACTTCCATTCGTTCAAAACTCTATACACCGCTTAATCCTCTGTAGGGTCGCAGGTGGGCTGGAGTTTATCCCAGTCGACTCAGAGCGAAGGCAGGAGACACCTGGATGGGTCGCCAGTCTATCACAGGGCTACACATAGAGACAGACAACCAAACACACTCTCATTCACACCTACAGACAATCTAGAATCATCAGTTAACCTCAGCATGTCTTTGGACTGTGGGAGGAAGCTGGAGAACCTGGTGAAAACATGCAAACACCAAACAGGAAGATCCCAGGCGTCCTAACCGGGACACGAACCGGGGATCTTCTAGCTGAGAGGTGCTAACAACCAAGCCACTCTGCAGCCCCATTTCCTGACTTAAAACAGCTGAAACGTAACTCGACACTGAGATGCTGATCTGTAAAGTCCCTGCCTCTCTTTCCACAGACGACCCTCCACCAGTCGCTGCAACTGAGCACACCAGCTCACCTACAACTCTGCAAGTTATAGCACCGGAGTAACTCAATCGTGCATGAGTTACGATTGAGTTACTCCAAACCAGAGACCAAGAATGATGATGCAGAAATCTCCACGCTGCAGGCTCGGTTCTGTGCATTTGTTACGTGTGAAATCGAGGCTGTTGGAATGGAAAATGTTCTTATGTCGTGATGTGTCTTCCAATGTGGACACAAGATGAAACAAACGAAGCTTTGTTTTCCCACAAGAGGCTCTTTAATCAACACTGGCTTTAGATATGAAAGGATGCAGCTATTGTTGGTTTATTTTTTACTTGTTGTCGATTCGTTGCAGCTGTTCTGCGCCACGTTTGGTTGGACAGAAGCTTCTTTATTTTAAACGTGCAGCTATTGATTGGATGACTTGTTCATTTGTTTAACGTGTCCTTTTTTCCCCCTTTTTCTCTGTTTACTGTAGGAGAAGCTCACTTTAAATTGCCACAGTCTATTTCAGATGCGGGTGACTGCTGTATAACTGCAATAACAGCATCGGCAGCAGAGAAGGGTTATGTATGGCTGTAATACTTTGTGATGAAAATCCCTCCAGCAGCCTAATGGCTCTGTCGGTGTGTGATGTCTCAGTGTGTGTGTGTCTGACTCCGTCCTTTACCTCAATGAGGAAAAAGATATTTGGAGTCTGAGCTGTGAAATGAATACATTGTCTGTCATTTTCTCTGTGCACTGGGCTAAAAAATCATCTGTAATAACCCAACTACCAGCCAGGGCTCAGATCACTGATATTCAACCATTTTCTATCTTTGTGACAGTCGTTTTATAATAATGCCAGCATTACTGAAGCAAAAATGACGTCGTCAGACATTACTTATTAAAGCCTGACTCAGACATAAAGATTTGGATCTGATAGGGAATTATTATTCCTCTCAGAGGGGTTTTTATTTCTGTCGTTCTTCATTGGCTGTAAGTCGGTGTGAGTGAAGCATCTGTTTGGGGAGGTGTCTGATAAAAATCACTAATATCTAACTAATACACTGTCATTTTTTCTCTCTGTGAAGATAAGTCATATGAGACTTGACAACACCGATCAGGCATAACAGTAAGACCACCTCTCTAATTCTAATACTCTAAATGACATTTCCTTCTCTCTGCCTCTCTGACGGATGTTTCTCCTCCTTCTCTCCGACTTGTGGCTCTGATAGACGTCTGACCTGACGGTGTTCAGTGTGAGTTTGAAGCATCACAGCAGAAACCAGGGTTCGAGTCCAATCCTTTGTTCACATCGGCTAATCTGATTTAAAACTCTGATTTAAAGCAGCGCTATGAGTCAAGAGTTAATCACGGTGGACTTTTATTCCATGCTGATATTTCTGTTTTAGTCAATGGACACATGATGAGCCACTTTCTAGATGTTCTACTGGGATATATGAATGTTGTTCTAGTTGAGTTCAGCTTCAGTTCACACACAAGCTTTGGCTAGATGTCATTAAGCGTCACAGGCAACTTTGTCATGGTGGCCCTTTACTAGCTAAACCTGTAGAACGCTCTCTTCATGTCAACTTGGATCAGATGGGGAACGAACAAACCAAGTAGAAACCTTTCAGACATAACATCATGACCATCTGTCTAATACTGTGTTGGTCCCCCTTATGTGGTCCAGAATGCTCTGAACCATTGGACCAGAGGACCTCTCAGGGGGTCCTATGGGGTCTGGAACCACTGGATCCTTTGGCTACTCTGGCTTGTGCAGTGGGGCCTCTGTCAATCCAACTGGTTCCACTGCATCCTGTTGATGCTTGATCAGAATGGGCTGTAGGAAGTCTGGAGGTCACATCAACATGTTGGACCATTGTCATGTTCCTCCACATGTTCCTGATTGGTTGGTGTTGTTGCCATGTGGTGGGGTCCATTTAAAATCCAAGGTTTTCCATCAGAACACCACATAGTACCAATATGATCCATGTTATTCACTTCACCTGTCAGTGGTCAGGATTCTGGGGCTGATCGGTGTGTTTGCTTTCAACATTCAATAACTGAACCTTCCTTTCTTTCTCTGTTTGTTCTCTTTTGCTACAGGTAAGTCCTCCCGGTGACTTTCTTCAGAGGAAAAGCTAAAAGAGCAGCCGAGACAGATTTAACAAGATCCTGCGCTGCAGCATCCCCAGCTCCGCTCATATCTCAGCGGGTTTGTTGTGCTTCGTTTCTTTAAAGAAGGAAGAACTGTGTCCGGAGGGCTGCTTAGTATTTTCAGATGATAATGGTATAGGACACAGGGTTTCTATACAGATAAGTTTCCCTCTGTTGTTCCTCACAAACAAGCGAGGAGAATCCTAATAAGAAGATACAGCAGCGCCGCTTGGTCACAGTGTCTTTGTGTAAGATGGAGATTATGAGTTCTTAGGAAAACAGCGGCGAGATGACTAAAGATGGAGCGAGCAAAAGTTTGTGCAGCGTTACTGGAAGTGTGGTGACCTTGGTGTTCGTGTTCGGTTTTTTGACAGAGCATGTTGAAGCACAACCCGCCGTATTCCTGCACCAGCGTTGTTGCCATCAGAGGGTTGACCTCAACAGGGCTGCTGACAGGTGAAGCTTTGTGATATCAGACTGCAGCGGACGCAGGATGGTCATATTTTATAGAAGAACCCTCCGGCTGAAATCGCAGAGCAGGCTGGGCTTCGGAGAGAGAGCTGCCTTTGTTTGCTCTGACCCAGTAGCGGTTTTTAAATATAAAGGAACCATTCTCTTGATGTGTTTGTGTGGGTGTTGTGTCTGTGTAACGCTCTCCGTGTGCAGCGAGCATCATGGCTGTCTAACACACATCAGCTGCTGGCCTTTTCTCCACCCGAGAGGATCTGCGTCTATGTTCAGCTTTAAACCCTTAAAGTCTGTTCTCTCTGCTTACCTTTGCCTCCTCCGTCTCTTTTCAGAGAAAAACGCCAAACCGCATCCCCCGCGCTTCATCTCAGGAGATGCAGGCTGCCTCTATTGTAGGTCATTTTTTATTCTGCAAGAGGTATTACAGATGGTTTGCTATTCATAGCTTTTTCAATCAGTTTTCTGAATCAGGGGGGAAATAAGCTCACAAAAGACTAACAATGGAGTTTTGAAGTGCTGTGTTGGTGCTGCGGAAACAAACAGGACGAAAGGGAGAAGTTTCTGCAGAGGTCAGTGAGAAAAGTAGTCGTGCAAAATCCAGCAGTTTTTATACACTTTGGCAAAAGTGGGGTTTGTAAATAATGAAACCTGCATGAGGACAGGGCTGGTGGGTGAACAGCAGCAGTCTGCATAGCTTAGATTGTACCTTTAAGCCACCACCTGATACTCACTGCAGTGAAAGAGCGTGCTCTGTGTCCCGCAGCTTGTAGTAACTTGTCAGGTGGTTAGAAAAGAAACATTTGATATTTGATGGTGAGCGTTCGGCTTTACCCCCCTCTGTCGAACCAGTCAGACGGTAAAGAACAAGCCGAGTCCACGGGTCAAAGCTTGGCCCGATTGAAGCTCTGCGTGAGGCTAAGGAGGCGGGTCGGTTAACAGCCAGAAGCAGGAGAGTCTCACCTGTTCCATATCGAGCCAAACAGGAAGTGAAATCTCATCCAGCGGCACTAAAAGGAGATTAATGAGGGAGAAATGTAACTGTGAGACAATTTACATCCACCATTTTGATTTACAGTAGCTTCTAATGGGATTATGTTCAACCAACAAGCTACTTTAAGCTGGAGGAATTAACTTTTCCTCTTCAATCAAAGGTATTTTTAAATGCCAGTCGTAACCATCTGATGTTCAGACTTGATCGCTTGAAGTGAAGGTGAAGAAAAATGATGTTATCAGGCCAGTTTCATTAAGTTACCTCAACTAGTGCAGGAAATTTAAGTTCAGCTGCTACATTATGTCAACCAAACTCATCAAACTAGTATTTAAAGGTTTATATAAACCAGTAAATCAGAGTTTTAATCTTCCAACCACACATTCAGTTGTCTGATGGGAATAAGTCAGTCGAGTGCGCTAACGACCAAACCTGTCCTCTATTTATTTTCAACTAAACAACTACAGCAATTACATTTGGAGGGACGTTTAACTGGCTCTAGATTATGTTTTCCATTAACTTAATGAGGAAATGTTAATTAACATGTTCGTTAAGTCCGTTAATTCAAATCAGTAATAATTGAATTGGCAGTCTGTAGCCAAAACATCCACTCTCAGAGAGCGGAGTCTACGACTGGGGAGCTTCGTTCAACCTTTTGTCGTCATGAAGGCGTTCAGAGCAGCTGGTAGGGAAAAACCAGTCTCCTGTAGTTCAGAAAGGTCACTTTAGACGCAGCATGTTGGATTACATTTAACCAAGACTGAACCTTAATGGAGGTTCCCGGAGTGTTGTGTCCTTCGTGTCCTTCCACTCTAATTTAGTTCATTATTAAAGCACACAAAACAAAAATAAACAAACAGAACAAAACAAAAAAAGGTTGAAATTTTAATTTTAATTATAATCTGCCCGGCAACTGCATGATTGGAAAACCAGTTTAGCTGCGCGATGCAAACATCCTTTACTTGGAGACGGAGTTTCCAACAATCCACCTGACTGATAAACTGACTTATTAGTTTATCTTGTAACAAACACAGTTAATTAGCTTCCCATTAAAAACACTGAAGGCCCTTCTCAGAGTCTTGTTGACATGGACTTCTTGTGTGATTTAGTCGACACGTTACATGAAACACACGTGTAATTGATTACACTCATCAGAGCTGCGCTAATTTCGGTGTCCTAGTTGAAAGCGTGAGACGTGCTGGGACAGGTAAAATGGGGCAGAGCGGTCGTTAAATGTGACACCTGTGTTTTGTGTTTCACGACGGATCAACACGCATCAGAGCAAATGAAGGCTGGGAGCTGCTCTGGAAGTTTCCACGATGGAACTCTGGTTTTTATCGTTTTAAAATCATGTTCCGGAAACGTGCCGTGTTCACTGATCTGTCTAACGGGTGCGATTTAGTAGTTCTGCTTCGTTTAAGACGCCAACTAGGCCCCTTTTTGAAACACGAGAAAGCTAACAGCTGGGCATTTCACCACCCTGAAGAGATTCCTCAACAAAAAGCTGCTTTCAGCCACAGCTTCAGGTGTAGTGTGAAGCTTATCATCATGTTTCTGCTTGTTTGTTGTCAATAAATGAATATGAGCAGTGTAAGGTTCCCTATTCCTTTAGTATTTTGTTCAGTCGTTCATTCAAGACGACTGATGGGGGCCTTTTATTCAGCTGTGTAGGTTTTAATGCTCTGGAGTCAAGGGACATGCTGGGGCGGGTTAGCAGCAAGACGCTACCTCGCTGAGTCTCCGTTTCGACTTGTGTTGAAAGTGCAGATTTCAAACTACGTGCCAGTTTTTTAATTGTGTTGATCGGCCGAGTAAAACCAGAGTTATGACAGATAATAAACGCTGAATGTTTGTCGCGTTTGGATGAAGTGGTAAAAATGGGTGATTCTGTGGCGAGTGCTCGAAAGTGTTTGCAAAAAAAAAAAACAGAAAACACTCCCTTCCTATTGGTCGAAAGTGCGCCACATCAGCCAATCAAGAAATTACATGGTTGCTAAGAGAGAGCGGAAGGTTTGGGGAGTTACGGTTGCAGAGAGAGAATCGGCGAGCATGACTGATTGGATTGCATCGTTGGTGTGTCGTGTAGTTTTTTGCGGTGCAGCTCTACTATGAGATCTGTGCCACTCTGTGTTGTGGTGGACAGAAACTGCCAGCTGACCCTCAGACCCCACAAGGTTAATGCTCAAATACACTTACATGGAAAAAAACCTCATTGTAATATTGTTAGCGACCTCTGAGCTTCTCATTATTAGATGGAAATTGTATTTTGTGTTCTGCTTTTCTTATTTTCCCCCTTTTCTTATTGTTATTCTTATTTTTTTTTTTTTTTTTTATTCTTATACTTATATCCCATTATAAGAATCACTATATAATCAGTCCCTCCAGGATTTCTTGGGTGTTTTTCCAGATTGTTGCTCCTAAAATGTCTGAATTTGCGGCAGCTTTTCTAAAAAAATGCGATATAAGTTGTGATGTTTGAAGCGTATTTGTTGGGATAAAATTGCGGGAGACGGTAAAAAATTGCTAAAAAGTTGCATTTTTTTCTT